>JAGVSP010000464.1:0-158688 GCA_022494985.1 Micrasema minimum | reverse complement strand
GTCTGTAAGAAAATATTAAAAATCTAATATTTGATGTATCTTATATTTGAAAGAAATGAAAATATGACTAAGTGTAAGATTGTAGTAAATGGCGATAGCTTGAAACAGGTGGAAGAATTTGTATATCTGGGAAGCATGTTCACAAGTGATGGAAATATGGACAAGGACATTGAAAATAGGGTTAGTGCCGGTAACAGAATTAATGGTGCCTTAACGTCGGTAGTATCTAATAAGTGCTTATCAAAAGAGGCTAAATTGGCAGTACACAACGGAGTTCTGGTACCAACCCTCATGTATGGTAGTGAAGCATGGTGTTGGTAAAAGAAGGATGAAAGTAGACTGAATGCTGTTGAAATGCGATCTCTCAGGTGAATGTGTGGTAAGACTATGTATGATAGGTGTACAAATGTCGAAATTAGAGCAGAGTGCAAGGCTGAGATAAGCATTATCGACAAAATTAAGAAAGTTCTTTTACGTTGGTCCGGTCATGTAGAGCGAATGGACGATGAAAGAACGGACAAAAAAATATATTATGCAACTGTGCCTGGATGTAGAAGTCGAGGAAGGCCGAAAAAGACATGGCATGATCAAGTAAAACAAGTGCTTGAAAGTGGGCATGTAAGAAGTCGGAATAATCGACGTACGTGCATGAGAAGATGTATGAATGTGGAGGAAGCAAGAGAAGTATGTCAGGACAGAGTGGTGTGGCGTTCTATCCTCTCTGCCTACCCTTTCGGGGAAATGGCGTGATGGTTAGTTAGTTAGTTTTTTTTACGATACTAATGGCGGCCTCCGTAGCGTAATGGCTAAGACGCTGGACTCACGATACGGAGGTTCCGGGTTCGATTCCCGGTGAGAACACAAAAATCAAAAGTGATTTTTCTTTAGCCTGGTTGTTCGTCATGTTGTTCCCCTCTGTAATTGGGCCTCCAGTGGCCTGTTGAGGTGGTTAAAAAATAAATAAGTAAAATAAATAAATAAATAATATTTATTCTGCTACTGACCTGTCCAACATCAATATCAGGACTAAGGCTCTCTCCCACATCTTCTAAAATATCCACACGAAGGACTTGATGATTGCCAGTCAACGCATCAACCTCTATTTCTATAACAGCAGCTCCATAAATAGAGTAATTAGTTAAGCCATCTGTTTGTATGGACATGAAATGCGAACTCAAATCGATGCCTGACTGGTACGCCTTAGATATCAATTCTTTCCACGATGGATTGTCCATACCTTTTCTAATAGGTTCCAAACGGTCCAGTAACATTTGGCAAGCTTTAATAGTGGCAAAGCAACAAGATTCACTGCTGATGCTTCCCCCAGAAACTATAGAGTTTGGAGTTACTAGAGAATTACTCGGTTTCACTGCCACCATTTCTAGTGGAATCTTCAAAGTATGAGCGCAAACTTGGGCAACTTTGGTGTTAATACCTTGTCCCATTTCTATCCCTCCGTGACAAATTGATACCGTGGCATCTGCATGGTAGACAGCTATAAATGAAGAGAAATTTCCAAAATAACCTAAATGGTACTTCATTGGTGTTATCGCAATCCCCCGTTTCCGCCAGCGATTCTGGGAGTTGTAAGTATTTACGGTTGCTTTTCTCGTTTCAAAGTCTGATGACTTTTTAATAGCATCTATCATTTCGGGTAGGGGATTATCTTCCCCAGCCATGTTTCGTATTCTGATTTCTAGCGGGTCAATCCCTGTTACCACAGATATGTGATCCATGATGTTTTCTATCATGGCTACTCCTTCAGTGGATCCTGAATAATAAATAAAGAAATCAATGCGTAAGGAAGGGATGTCCAAATCAATTAGAATTTTATGCGTATATTATATTTTTGTTTACCTGGAGCTCTACACCACGTGTTTGATGGAGTATCGGTCAATACAGTTTGTGTGACTTGATAAACCAAGTTTTACTATCGTAACAATTAATGAATGATGTCAAAGCTTCGAATACAACAATGTTTTCATTATGAGAACAACCATCATCTTCAAGAAAGTTGTTTTTGAGATACTGAATCTTCCCATTATTGTCAACTCCAACCTGTATCAAAAATATAATTTATTTTTAAAAAATTAAACAACTTTTGTTTTAAACTACTTTTTTATTTTTTAACACGCCAACCGGTTTCGGAGACACCACTCCTTCATCAGGGATTTGTATAATAATAGATATTATTGATATCTCAACAGAGACAGAGAAGCTCTGGAAACGAATGTGGGTTATCTAGGCGTTTACAGGGCTTATGACCTGTCATTGGCTGGGTTAAGTGGCCACTTGACGTAATTACAACATTCCCCATTCCGCCTGTCATCTGACATCTGACAACCATGTATGACAAATTTTTGAAACTTGTATATATCTTAGGTGTAAAGAACTATCCGCTTGCGAGTTGTTATTTCGACAGATTTTCGAATTACTGACATCTATTGAGAATAAGTTAAAGTATTTTTTGGGCGATCTACATTATTGCTTTATTATCTAAATTATTATTATGTATAATAATAATTTAAAATTAAGTAATAAGTCGCTAAATTTAGTAACTAGCATAATGTAGTATTTCTGTAAAAAACATTGGATAGTTTGAATATTTAAGCGTTTTAAAAAAACAAAAAAATTAAATCGTTTGAAAGAAGAATTAGCTCAAAGTCTGTTCTCATAAATCTGTCAACTTTGTATTTATAAGTGTCTACATCCCAATGCACCGATCATGTGTTTCTCCCCCGACTTCACTCCCCTCTCCACCCCTTATCATGTACCTGGTCAACTACTTCAACATTTTTAGATAGCGACTTATTACTTAATTTTAAATTATTATTATACGAGCACGAAGCCCTGATGAAGGAGTAGTGTCTCTGAAACCGGTTGGCGTGTCAAAAAATGAAAAAAGTAGTTTAAAACAAAAGTTGTAAATTTCATAATTATGGAAAACTACAAAGTGAGTGCTACAAACATTGAGTTAATATAATATATTATTCAAATCAAGTTTATAAAGATGTAAAGAGCCGAGAGAATTACTAACTAAAGAATCGCTTACTTCATAATCATTGGAACACGGTAGGCGTTTTCCGATTGCAATCATGTTAGTTTCAATGGGCAGTACAAATCTCACAGGACGATGTAGTTTCGATGCAGCTAAAGCGCAAGCTGTTGCAATCTGAATGCTTCTAGATATTTTGGATCCATAAGCACCTCCAAGTCGCCGGACGTTCAGATTGATGCTGAAATATAAAAAAACTAATTTATAAAATGCATAATGTATAAATCTACAATGTGGCATTATTTTTATGATCACATTTTGTTACCAATAGACGCAAAGAATTATACAGTAAAACCTTGATGATCCGGATATTTGATTATCTGTCCCATCTAGTAGATTATGTCGTATCCACTTTTGCGAATGTTCTCAAGGTGCCTGTATTTCTCAGAAATGTATTACAAGAGAGAGACTCAGTAGCTCAATCACAGATGATTGTCGACGTGCTTAAAATGTGCTAAGCATTTGACCGATCACAATGAACATACGTTCATATCACGGTCGCGTTGCCAAGCACCATAGATGAAAGGCATACTTTGACAAATGTTTCGTTTTATTGCTTTCTCAAATTTATTTAAAGCAAATAAATTGGATTTATAATTGTGCACAAACAATTAAAACTCTATAAAACTAAATTATTTTACTTTAATTACAGTTTTTTCGCCTTTTCCATATTTAAAGCGGTAATTAATAATCCCGATCGATATCTTTTAACGGATGTTCCATTGTAATCGCGAAAACGGTAAACATCCATGGTGAGAAATCGTTATCACGTCGCTTATTAGCACGTCGATAGTCATCTGTGATTGAGCTACAGGAAATTTTTGTCAACATATGTACATGGCGTCAGTTTTTCCTATCCCTTGATATTAAAAATGCAATGAAGATATTTTGCAGTTTTATCTATTCAGATTATTTATTATCCAAACAATCAAGATTCTACTATTATACATTCATTTTTTAAAGTCAATTAACAAGCTAATAAAAGCCCTAATAAATTTGTATTTAATGCGTAATTAAAGAAATTAAGAGATAAAGTATAGGTAAGCATGATCTAGATTCTAGGTAAGCATAGGATTGCATCCAGTTTGGGTAAGAAAAAGAGATAATATCGATTTGCTGTTAAATAATTAAATAATTGTCTCAACATCAACATCACTGTGTTAGTTGACCAACCTGTTCACGGGTATCTTCAACGTATCAGCTATGGCTATTTGGGTTAGGTCCATCCACTGTGTCGACGAGTACACATCCATTCCATCTTCAATAGGAATGCAGACACATGTTTGTGTCTCCATCGTGTAGTGGTATTGTCCAAAAATGTCGAAACTCCCTTTGATTTCCTTTTGGACATCGTTTCCCTTCTCTTTTGGCTCAACAGTCTGCATATCTACAATCCTATCTTTAGCTGATGGAGATTTCATCACATCTCTGATGGTGAGAAGAGGAGGGTCTTTATTTTCACTGGAGTATGTCACTTTGACCTTTTCCGCTGCTAGTTTAGCCAGTCGTTCTGTTTCTGCAACAATTATGGCAACGGGCTGCCCATGATACAAAATTTTGCTGCTCGCTAAAATTTCCTCCGCCAATTGTGTGAAGCCGTTGATTGGAGCAAAGTTATTGGATCCTGGTATGTCCTTTGCAGTCAAAAGGGATATTACTCCTTTCATTTCCTAAACAAACAAAAGCTTACTGAATAATTTATAAATACATAATTTTTACGAGTTCGAAATATATTATTAATATTGCGACATACTACATACTGCTAAAGAGAAGCATTGTTATGTTTAGGTAGGTAATTGTAATTATAACTTCCAAAAAAGTTTTTTATGAATTTCTAAAAATATTAACTTTAATTTATATTTGTATAGTTTTATTATGTTATTTTTATTATAATTTGTGATATTTTTTGCATATTGTAATATATTGTTTTTATAATAATGACGTCAAAAAGTGATTTGTATTCTACTTTGAAAAAAAATCAAAATAAAAATTGATTGAGCCGAATGTTGCAATTATTTCAAATGTGACATAAAGTGATTAATCAGCACAACCAATGACAGTTCATATTAACTCTTAATGTTTCAATCCCTTTATTCTTTAAAATGCTTGTTCTGAGATCAATGAATTAATGCATTAATTCTAAATGGTTCTTAGATGCCGTAAATTATTTGAAGTAAAAAGGTTATAAATAAAAGTGATTGGATTGGATTTACGTTAAAAAAATGTTGTAAAGTACAAACGAATATAATTTTTATTTTCCGCGTTGCCCATATTGTAACAATAAATATATCACAAACCTGTGAACCTGTGAAAATCTTAAAAAATCTGAAATAAAATCCAAAACACCATAAAAAAAACTTTTGGCTGTCTGTAAAGTCGGTTTACGGACGATAATTTTACGTGATAACGTCATAAGAAAACATTGATGAATTATAGCATACTTTTATGAATTGAATTGAATTATTATTACTGAATTATCATTATTTTGTATAATACAAAGTAGGAGTTAATTAAAAATTACAATTTTTTCCATAAATAAACATTTTTTTTCACTCGTTAAGTCAAATATTTGTTTACTTAAATTATACAAATTAATTACAAGTAACAATGTGCTATTAACAATTTATTTACAACTTATATACATATGATGTTTAAGATCCTCCAACCTGTGTTATTTTGTGAAGGATAGGACGATGATAGGAAAAGTAAGAAATCAAGAGGAGTGTTTCAAGTGTAATGTGCCTTGAAAAAGTCAAATCTCCCTTCTACTCGCGCATCGGCCGATGGAGTGGAAGAGAGATAGATGCGTCAAAAACCGAACGCTTAGGCCGATCGGGCCTCTGCATCGCTTGTTCCGCGCTCTCGCTTGCGCACTCGGCTCAGGCGGAACGTGACAATGAGTCATGCTTTTTCGTGTGTGCAGCCGGCATTCATCGATTTATTAGACGTTATCACGTCAAAAAATTGAATTACCAATGCATCTGCTCCGTCGATATTTCCTATGACGCCATTGTAAACTGTCGACAATACGAAGGCTGCGTAGGCTTCATTAGGCTGAGTCGGAAGATCATTTACGAACTTGGCTTCTCCGGAGCACTGGGCCAGGCCTTCCAACTTGTTCACGGGCTGGTTAAGGGGCCAGTTCTCTTTATTCGTCTCGTATTTCTGCTCTCCTTTGGAAACTGGTCTGACGAACGTGATTGCTCCTGATTTGTACTTTTCGTTTATTAAGTTTTGAGGGCATATTCGTAAGATATTCTGAAAATAGTTTCTGGTTTAAAATCACGTAAAAATTAGCAAAAGCCTAATTTAAAAAAGAAAACATAAAATAAAATAAAATATTATTGATTTCCCAACAGAGACAGAGAAACTCTGGAAGCGAATGTGGGTTATCTAGGGGTTTACAGGGCTAATGGCCTGTCATTGGCTGGGTTAAGTGGCCACTTGATGTGCTACAACATTCCCCATTCCGCCCATTTGATAACCATATATTTGACAAATTTTGGAACTGATATATATTGAACTCGTATACGTCGTTCCGCATTACCGAAATTTTCCATGCTGGTGTCATCTGTTGAGAAGATTGTTAAGCATTTTTTGGCAATCATATTTATTAGTGTAGGTAAGGCTCTACTGAGCTTTATTACTTACTAGAAGACGCCTGAAGATGTCTCTCCAATTTTTTGTTTGCTTTATATTTTTAACCAGTAAATTTTTTAACAACGGTATTTTAAGAATGAATACAAATATTTGTAGACAAATTACTGGATTACTGAATTGTAGACAAAATCCAGTAATTTATCTACAAGTATTTGTATGCATTCAAAATGTTGTTATAATAAAATAGCTCAAGAAGGGCTTTAACCTTCCTGATAATGATATCCCACCTTTCAAGATCGTTAGTTTTCTGTTTCCAGCAATCCCTTTCACTTAGTTTACCAATATCAGCCTACACATTACCCATGTAACACTGTTTAGGTCTACCTTGTAAATACAAAATGTTTACCTTGTAGAATAATCCAATGGCCAACATCTTTCTATACTCTGGTGAGGGTTCAGGTGGCGCTGATTCGGGAAATATTTCATCAACCAAAGTCTGCAGGGCCAATTTGAAGACATCATTCTTGAAAACGTTTTTCCCCACCAGGAATTTCTCAGTTTCGCTGGCATGGATGAAGGTGGCGTTAATTCCTCCATACACAATCCTGGCACTCTCAATAATATTAGCAGCGGACATTTTGAAGAAGAACCCTGCGTTAATGATTGCGTGGGCATTTTGTGCTCTCGGCATTATCTAGAATTGTTTAAATGTACAGAATATTTAATTTTAAAATGGACAATTTACTTTATTATTCCGGATCATTCATGATATGATTGACTAAAATATAAAGACTGATCATCATTCCAAAAAGATATTGGACTTTTGGTTTTTGGCGTTATCTTAAAACCCTAGTTAAATAATGCATTTGAAGCCAGTATAAAAGTTCGACTAAAATCTATGTTTTCAATTTGGGAATAATACATATAAAAGTAAGAAAATTAATTACTGTATATTAAATTGGTTAAAATGCAAGTGAAGATTAATAGTTATGGTGACGCCTTTTGAATTCTAACTTTAGTACGTACAAAATTATCCATATATCACCGTGATCAGCGTAAATCCGAATTTGCAGGAAAGGTTATAAATACATTGATATTATGTCAAAAAAATTAAATACCTTATGGCTTTCATAGCGACAAGTATCACCCAGGGGAGGTAAATTGACACAGTAAATAATCTTCCCTTTCATATCAGTTTTCAAATAATCAGGGAGCGTCATTACTTTTTTTTCTCCTGTATTTTCAACTGAAATCCAATCAAACATATTAGTACAGTCTGTGGGTAATTTTGCTCTACAAAAAGTGCAGAGTAAACGGCTTTCACACGATTATGTTATTTGGGTTAATGTACGTAATAAAAATCCAAGTTTTTGACCTTGGGGGGTGGTCTGTTAGTTGTACAGGAAGCCACTTAAAATTATTTCCATTCATTGAAATTTAAAAATATTTACCAATTGTGATTGTTGCTCCTACTGTTTCAAAAATCAAAAATAGGTCAGATTGGAATTCATTGTGCTGATGTTTTATGCTTAAGTTACCTCCAATAGAGCCAATCTAGAAAAAAAGAGATTTAAAACGACGGTTTGTTAAAAAGTCACAAAATTAACGGCATCATTTATACACTCTAGTTCTTTAGTATCTCATTATATTGGGGAATGTTTCAAGAATATTGGCAATATTGTATGGAAAAGACCTAAGAAACATTGAATTTCTTACGTTTCGAACTGGTACATGGGCAACTAGGTCCATGTGGTCATACATTTTCGATAGATACGAATAGTAGTCGTTTTCTTTAGAACCAGGCCCAAAGCGATTGGCCGCCAGCTCCCGTGCATCCTCCCAAGTCAAGTCCACCGTCCTGCAGCTCTGACGCAAAACTGCCGACGAATTGTCAAGGGACGACCAGGACCCCGCGTATTATTTATCACATTCAAATTAAGTGTTTTTGTGGATATTTAAAACGAGCGAATTTTTGTACATTTCAAAGGTAACCTGTTGGAGGTTAACCGTCACAACTATTCGAGAAAAGTATATAAATGTTTTCTTGCTGTTGTTGTATCTTGATTTTATAAATAAAACAAAAAAATTAAGACTTTTCACAAAAAGGGGAGTGAATAGTAACCGCTGTTTCCTTTGTGGCGGAAGAAATGGACGTACGTATCTGTTTTTCGACGCGGGATGAACGAACGAGCGTCGAACTACACCGAACAGCTCGGACCTTAATAGCCGTTGATAGAGATAATTGGCACCTTCTGCGTGCATGACGTCGATTTTAGTAAAACTTTCTTGCCGCCAAATTGTGGGGTCAAAAGGATTCATTTTTCATTTCCATTATTCATTTCAATCCGTAGTTTAAAGAAAATATCTGATAAATCAATGAACTTCCAGTATGGATATTTAACATTTACTAAGAATAGTTTTTAGTACCTTGAGCAGTATTTCCAACAACGAGCATGTACGAGTTAAGACCTTCTTTCGAAAAAACGTTTAAAATATCTTGAACCTTATACACTTTATACCACTTCGAATCATCCTTCGTTAACTTCAGTCCTATTGGTTCAAGAGTGTCCTTATCACATGGAATTTCAGCATCAATCATACAGAACCCATCTGAAGAATAGTCGTCGCAGCTCTTAGTGCAGAAAGAGCCAGTTTTACTGCACAGGCTCAAGGAGGAAAGGTCTTCGATGTCTTTGACCTTTTGCATAAGTTGTGGATTAGCATCTTTGGCGAAAGATTTAAATGCGTCGCAGATGGGACGATATCCAGTACATCGGCATAGGTTACCAGCAAACGAATTCTCGATTTCTTTCATGGTCATCTTTGGGGTCATATCCTCTTGTAAACTAAAAAATAATACACATTTTTAATTAAAAATCGCACCATTAATACTATACTGCATTTAGTTTTAATATGTCGAAAAGAACCGAGAATACCACGTTATACTATTTGCTTTGTTTTTTGGGATTATTCGTGTTATGTTTTTTGTCTTCTCCTACGTTTCGGCCACCATTGCAGGCGCCATCTTCAGGGTGAAGTATGTATATTGTAAAATGTGGTGTGTTTATGTACTCATTGACTCATTTCTGTCAAAGAAACACGTTTCTATCACATTCCTACGTCAAGATATATTTTTTTAAATAAAATTTGAATGAAACAGTACTGAGATAAAATCAGTAGAATTTCCCAAAATTTGACTTTTTTGTGTTAGTATAGTTTACATAGAATTCAAGGCGCAAAGCGGTTATACACGATATACGAATATTGATTTTATTACCATAAAATCTATGTACTACTACTAATAATTTCCCTTATCTGCACCCAATGGTGCTGCATTGGTACACATCAAATACTTTTAATTTAAACCACTAAGATACCAGAAGGTCCGATAATAACGGAGCTAAATAATATAAAAACACCCTGACTTAAGAAAAATTAAAATTTTAGTGATATCACCGGGAATTCAACCTGAAACCTCCGTATCGTGAGTCCAGCAGCGATCGTAGCCATTAAAATACGGAGGCATAAACAACCTTATTGTTTATTTCGTATCTCAAGAATTTTTCAATTATTTTTAAATATTAAATAAATTGTAGAATTAACAGCATTCGATTAATTTATTGAAGGCCTTTTATAGAACATATTTAATCGTCTTATTAATAAAAATACTGTATTTATGTCTTCTGAATGTTTTTTTTTTTTAACTAAAAGAATATTGCAAAATAGGGTATTTTTTTTATTATTATATTTATTTAGTTCTATATAATTTTTACATAGACTAATATTATTATATTACACCTACCTATCCTACTATTATACATTTTTTAATTTAGCTATAATATTATACCTTCACTAATATTTTTCACACATACATTTTTTACATTTAACCTTAAATAACTTTACATTTTGTTCATTTCTTATTTCATCAGCAATCTCCTCATACATTTTAATGCCCTTATACATTAGACAATACTGTGACATAGCTTTTCTTTTCTTTTCTAATCTTATATTTTTTGAACCTCTTGTTGATTTTTTAATTTGTTTTGCAAATATCTTGGAATTATCCCTTTAACAACTTTGTTAATTTCATTAGCAACATTATATTTAATTATTTGGTCTACAGACATAATATTCAACAGTTTAATCATTTTTTTAATGTTTGTTCTTCTACTGCACTTCAATATGATTCGCATGACTTTGTTTTGCAAAATTTGATTTTTTTTTAGCTCTCCTCTTCATTACTATTTAACTCTTCTTCAGGAAACTTTATGCGATAGCTTTCTTTACTTTAATTTAATCCAATCCCAAGGATCAAAACCATTTTAAAAAACCCAGAAGAGACAACGATCTTACCTGTACATACTCATAACCCAACCAGGACTGCAGTACCCACACTGGGTACCATTAAACTTGGCTAATCTTTCTCCATGGCACATGGCTTTAGTTCCTAGCATGTTGGCATGGTGCCTGAGAAAGAGTTGGACTTACAGAGTTGACTGAGAAGGTTTCCATCTGTTTGGAGACAGGATGGGCAGCCTTGACGGAGACCACACATACCCCGCAACCTCCCTCGTGGCACATGGCTTTAGTTCCTCGCAGGTTGGCATGGTTCCTCAGGAAACTGTTGAGCGATGTATCAGTATCAATTGAAGACACTAGAAAAAAAGAAATTGTATTATTTTTCTTTTGTTTCCTATTTTAATTATCCATACATATGTAATAATACAATTTTCAGTAGGTACTATTTATTTATTTGATCTTACAGTAGTACATACCTAATTTTTGGTATGTCCTAATATAAACACTTTATTATTTTGTGCAAATATAAAAACCTTTAACATAATTATTTAAAATTACTTGCATTATATTTTCTTAACCTAGCCTTAAATACAACATTTTCACTGCTCGGTGCATTAACGAATTTTGTGACTTAAATTTTTTACGAACGGTAGCCTCAGTCTATCTCTATTTCGGGTTTCATGGCCATGTTGATTTTGATTAATATCGAATTTTTTTGTCAACTCTCTTGAGGAATACCTGTTTATAATTTTAAAGACAAAAACCATTACATTCATAAACATAAATTGTGAGACTGTCATTATATTTGTTTCTTTTAACATGGATCTTATCCTGGTATATATATTTCTTTGTAATATTATTCGCATTGCCTTGTTTTGTAGCACCGTGAGTTTTTTTATCTTCTTCAGTGGCTTAAAAAAAAAACAACTGCAGTAATTTATATGGGGCACAATGATCGCATTATATATCAATCTGCAGGAATCCGCATTAATAAATCTTCGAATTCTTCCCAGAAGTGAAACTTTCTTGGCTATTTTTTTGGTAACATGTTTAGAACTTTATTCTTATTATTTTTTTAACATGTTTAGTATTTGGATGTTATTACTGTCCCTGGGACACGTGCTGCAGTGTCGCATTTTGTTTTTCGCTTATAGAAACTGGTGTTTTACTATCTAACTATCATGCCATTTTCCGGAAGTTTAAGAAGAAGATAAACACATTGAACGGGTGGTGGTGGCCCAGTCGTAGGTACTTTTAAATACCTACTAACCACAATAATAAATACTAGTAATAAATAGTACTTACCTTCTTTTCTTATTTGTACTGCTTATTTTAATGTTAAATGATTATAGGTGGTTGGGGAGATATCGAAAAAAAATCATTGGATTTAGATGGCATAAGAATGTAAAGGTACCTAATACCTACCTAACAACTCTTTCCATTTTTTGCTTCACAATATTATATTCGTCCGATCTTTTTTATACATGTATGTATTACAATAACAAAAACGATTATCATCATAATTAAATTACCCACTTTTGAGAACGAAAAATACAAAAGTTGCTAGATGGTTCGTTGGACAAAAAATATAATGAACTTTCGAAGTCACATCGCTTCAAAAAGGCTTGTGAGCCAAAATTTACTGTGAATGCAAAACAATAAAGCAAAGAATCACAAAACCATCAGTGCAATTCGTTTGTTAATCGGATAATTAATAAGCAAGATACAATAATTAATATTTTTTTATTCCACATACTGTCACCTAGCATACAAAATCTTTACAAAAATCAAACTTTAAATTATTGATATCTGTGCTATTAATTATCCGATTTATAAACGGATTTATACCGATGTTATTGTATTTTTTTTTTATTTTTATTAAACGCCTCACTTATAAATAAAAAAATATGTGATAAGATTCACATCTAATTTAATGCATTCTAAATTACACACCTCTGTAGATGATACACTGATTACATTATAGGCGAGACAGAATGCTGAAATTTGGGCAAACAAAATGTGAAAGTTGGGAAAATGAATTTCTTTTCAATTGTCTAGAATCTAGGCAGTTGAAACTTTCACCACAATGCTTTTATTTTTAAACAATTGCATGTCTAATACTTTGGTATTCATTTTGGGATCAGAGCGTTACCGCAACTATCGAAACGAAAAGACAGGTGGTTTGTTTCAAATGTCGAAAAAGAAGAAATATTTTTTGCACTATTGAAATGTGATTAATAATCTCATTTGAAAAATCACATATTTGACTGATTTTCTTATCCTGGTCAACATCTTTTGCCTCGGAAACGGACTAACACCTCGTGAACCGTACCTCGCACGATAAAAATGCTTGTAACTAAAATTGTAGAACATTAAATTTACTACAAAATCAGTATCCTGCCTTTTTTTTAAAAGTGAAAAAACTAATAGTTATAGGTAAAAAAAGTGTGAGTGTGTACGCCATGCGCCAGCCCTATTATACAAATACTGGAAAAAATTAGCTAGTTTTTTTTTGTGCAAACATATACGATAGTAATCGCGCTTAAAAAAATATACATATTTAGCGTGTCTTTTGACAGACTGTACAGATTTCTAAGAAACTGTACAGTTTTCGGTTTGTGATAAAAGTACGCAGTATAGTACTCAGTGTAGTATTCATAGTGCATTTGTAATGCCTCATTTAGATGGGTAATTATAATGTATCAGTTAAAAACTAATAGCTTATGCGCACTTTATAACGGGACAAGAAGTACAGTTTCTTGTTCAAGAAAACTGTGCAGTTTCTTGTTTCAGAAAACTGTAACAGTCTGTGCAGTTTTCTTGTTCAGAAAACTGTACAGTCTGTCAAAAAGACACGCTAAATAAATATGGGTATTTTTTAAGCACGGTCGCAAGTTATTATTGTACGAGTATGTTTGACACACAGGTCATTGTTAATAGAGCTTATAGGTAATGTTAAATATCTATTCAATGTTTATTTGTTTCTTACGTTTTTTTAAAAGCATACAAATTAAACCAATGTCTACTTATACGTTTACATAAAAAAAAACATTAACTGTCAGGTCAGCCGACCATATTCCAATATTCCACACAGTTTTCGCTTTATACGGGACAGTTTGCAAACTGTACAATTTTTCTGTTTCGTATAAAGTGGGCTTTAGATACAGTTTAACATTTCACTAAACAAGTTTTGGTCTCATTTTTATCTCCTGGACTTTTTGTACTTCAAGTAACTGACCACACTGTACCTATGTGAGTAACTGCATAGAGTAGATGAAATTAGTAGAATAATTTTTCCTCTATGTGCAGCTGAAAGAGAGTCCCCTAGAGCTCAATCACAGATAACTATCGACGTAGTTAAAAAACGTGCTAACCACGTGCTAACGCTAACGATTTTGACCGATCACAATGAACATTCGTTCATACCACGTTCGCCGAGCCGAGCATTGCGAGGCAACCGCTCGGCAATAACTCGGCACGCGATATCGCGGCCCACCAAACGTCAAACATCAAATCAACGCGCGTGTCGGATTGTTTATTATGTCGACTGCTTTTCTCAAATTTTGGCTTGCTGAACGCCGGCTAAAATGCAATACGGCACTCGAGAAAGATTGAATGAAGATATGTGCGAAGAGTATATATCTCGGGAAAGGGCTCGCGGACTTGATGCGCTCGTTTAATAATCCCGATCGATAACTTTTTTAACGCGTGTTCCATTGTGGATCGCGAAAAACGTTAACATCCATGGTAAAGAAATCGTTATCACGTCGCTTATTACCGCGTCGATAGTGATCTGTGATCGAGCAACAGGACTCTATAACAGCTGCGGGTGGATGGTGGGTTCGTTATCCCCCCTCACCAAAACGAAACGAACTTGTATTTCGCTTGGTGGTTGTGGTAAAGCCTTTGGGAAGTTATACAAGAAAATCGGTACTGATGCAATGTAATTTAGTACGTTTAGTAATCCGGACAAATGATTACCTACAAAGAGAATAACATTGTAGTATTTGGAAATAACCGGACTGAGATCAAATAATTAGATTCGTCGAAATAATTGGTCTGTTCTCTAAACCTAACAATGAAATATTGTTGTAAAATATAAATCGTTTTAGTGCAAAAATGACATGTGTTATTTAATGCAAAATGACGTTATTGAATAGACTTAATTGGGTATTGATTAAATATCTTAATTATTTGAAGTTAGGTAGTTACCTGAATATATTTTTTCCCGTTGATTGTAAACTTCACCTTGTGACGCATTGTTAATTATTATTTGAATATATTGCACTTTTTGCTCTCTTCAATTTTTATTTAAAAAATCTGGTGGACACTTTCCAACGTATGTTTTTTACATTGCCAATTTGAAGAAATTTTTTCCAAAAACGACATTTGTCAAAAAACTGATACTTTATAATTCCATCTGCTGCACATATACATCGCTGGTTTTTTTTAAAATTAATCACCTGCAAGAGACTTATAATACTTTAATTACTAAACAGGTTTATATGGGAACAGATGTGGTATTATAAGGGGGTTATATTATCCTCAACCTGTTTAAAAAGTCGTTTTAACAGATAGTATCCTTTTTCGAAAAATGTCTTCAATTTACTTTAATGTTTGGTTATAACTGTTATAACAGTCCTAAAGGCAAACTCTAAAAGAAGTATGTGATCGTGAATTAGACTTAACTTTTAAACTACACAGAAGATTTTGATTTATTTTTTAATTATTTTTTATTTATTGAAATAACATAACACCCAGGATTGAGAAAATTATCTTATAATTTATGCGATCTCACAGGAAATCGAACTCGGTATCTCCGTGGCGTGAATCCGGTGTGTTAGACATTACACCACGGTTGCCACATATACATTTCCAATATTGCTCAACGTTCCGTTTGCTTTCTTTCCCTCCTTTCCCCTATCCGCGCCAGATGGTGCATAGGCAACACTGCAGTGGGACATCAAGCACAATATTGAGCGTTGCATTTAACAACGAGAAATATGTGTAAACCGCATTTGTTAAGTTTAATATGATGTATGTTTGTTGAATTACCTAAAAAATAAATAAATAATTTTGCTGACGATTTAACGTAATGTTTTTCAGCATCGTGGTGTTGTTTTCGTTTCTGTTGAGTGGTTAGCACGTTGGGCTACTATGCCATGCGGTCGCGGGTTCGATTCCGGGACGGGGTTCGATATTTAAATATGTGATTTTTATGTGGTCTGACGCCGCTGTAAGCCAAATGATCATCATGTGACAAATGAATAATGGTTTACTGTACTTGGAGTGGTAATACAGTGCCCTACCGCACAATAGGGTTGTGTTCCGATAGCATGAATAATCCTTGAAAACGTTGTATAAATATTTTAAAGTATATTTTTACAATTCCAACGATATAAAACACAATGATCAAAAATGTTGTTTTCATTTATCAATTTATGTTTTTAAAAAACACGAAATTACGAGTGACTTTTAACGCCCGTTATTGGCTAATGACGTCATACCCGTCCATTATAAAAGGCGGGAAATTCATTACGAAGTGAGCGCTCATATTGATGTGACGTCACACCGCATGCGCGCCAAATGGAGGATTTTGCGAGCGATTTGAAAAAAGCGCTTAGAAAATTCATATGTCATCGTAAAAATTAAAAAAAAATTCCTTGATATTGTTCTTTTTCAATCAAATTTTTTAAATCAAAAAAAATAGAAAATCGGAAAGAACCCAAATGAGTGCGGATAGTGGAAAACGCAGTATTGTAGTAGGAGATAATGATGATAATGTTGACATCCACGGGAATCGTACCCGAAATCTTGGTAGATTAACATAATATTTTTTATCTCGTTACGTACGGATCTTCAGTCATGAGTTGCCACTTAAAAAAGGTACCTATCTCATACTTTTAAGCAAATTTTTTTTTATAAACAACATTTTGAGTGTGTCCAAATACTTGTAAACAAAAACTAAATTTCACCCATTACGGGCTAATAATTACAATTTGAAATCTCAACAGAGACGAGAAATTTGGAAGGGAATATTGATATCTAGGCGTTTACAGGGCTTTATTTTGCATAAAACAACCTGTCATTGGCTGGGTTTAAGTGGCCACTTGATGTATTACAACATTTCCCCATGTCACCTAGTATTTGATATCCATATTTGCCAATATACAGTAAAAAGACGCGACGCTTCACAATAATGTTTTTGTATCTCAATGAACACTCTCTGTCATCATTGAAGAAATTTGCTAAGCATTTTAGCAGAAACCTTTAAGATTGCAAGTGAGATTTCTTACCGAATTTTACTGCACTTAACCCAGCCAAATGACAGGTCATAAGCCCTGTAAAAACGCCTAGATAGCCATATTCCCTTCAAAATTTCTCGTCTCTGTTGAGATGTCAAAATGAAATTTGTTCTTATTTACGTCGTGCCTCTCTGACAGATCACAGATCACAGCACTGTTTGCGTTTTTGAAAAGCATTTTTAAAAAAATCTTGATTTAAAAAAAAATCTTAATTTAAAAAAAAAACTTAATATTAAAAAAAAATCTTAATTAAAAAAAAAGTGTAATTTTAAAAATCGCGCAGCAATTACGTGAACTCAATTTTGATGTTTTAAAATTTAATTCCTACTACATTCCTTATCCGCTCCCAATAGTGCATAGAGCATTGCATTTGTACACCAAGTGCAGCTAATCATTTAATTCCAAGTACCACATAATTTATCGATTAGGTGCTTTTAGTGATTTATTCGTTATTACTGCAATTTTTTTTTCAATACGATTACAGATAAGTTGCCGATTATTATTGTTTTACAGCGGTTTAAACAAAATAGTCACGAACTAGATGATATATATCTTTTATCGGTTTAGAAATATGCGCGGAAACTGTGCTTTATAGAACTTATAGATACACAAACGCGGCGCTACGAACAGATACATGGTTTGGAAGTTCAGTGTAGACTAAGCTCAGAGCCTTCTTTAGAAAAAACGAAGGCTCGATTTCCCCCACTCTTACATTCAGTAATAGCGAAATAATAGATAGCTTGCTGCTTGTCGCATAATAGCTTCTGGTAATGCATTAAAATAAAACGAATATGTACGAAAATTCGATGCTATCCGGAATTTGGTATACTCGTATTTTTCAAACTAATACCTACTTCATGTAATAAAATGATCAAGATACTCTGCACTTGAATTATTTTTACCTGTCGAACTTGGCACCACCAGTTGCTCGATCACAGATCATAACCGATTCGGTAATAAGCGACGTGATAACGATTTCTTACCCATGGATGTTTAACGTTTTCGCGATTCACAATGGAACACGCGTTAAAAAGTTATCGATCGGGATTATCAAACGAGCGCATACTAGTCGCGAGCCATTTCCCGACATATATCTTATTCGCACAAATCTTCATTTAATCTTTTTATTATAATTTAGTCGGTTTTCGGCAAGACAATATTAAGAAAAGAAGTCGAAATAATATAAAAATCCGTCAAGCGCGATGATTTGACGTTTGACATAAGGCCGCGATATATAGCTTAGTTCGGCTCCGCTCGGCTCAGATCGTCAATGCTCGCTATGTCATTGGGATCGCTCAAATCGTTAGCAATAGCACGTGAATAGCACGCTTTTAACTACGTCGATAGTTATCTGTGCTTGAGCTACAGATTGATATTTGGGGTTGAGGAGTTGAGGAAGGGTGATGCTTACGATCGTCTAAAAAAACGTGTTTATGGTGAGTAGTAAAAAAAATTATTATTTCAAATTTTACAGGCTGTATTAGTTGTACGATTTTAGATATTATCATATTTGAATGCAAGGCTGAGATAAGCATTATCGACAAAATTAAGAATGGTCTTTTACGAGGGTTCGGTCATGTGGAGCGAATGATGAAAGAAAGGCTAAAACGATTTACGATGCGAGTGTGTCTGGATGCAGTGGTCGAGGAAGGCCGAGAAAGACATGTCAGGATCAAGTACAACAAATACTTGAACGTGGTCATGTGAAAAGTCGGAATAATCGGCGGGCGTGCATGAGAAGATGTATGATTGTGAAGGAACAAGGGAAGTGTGCCAGGATAGAGTTGCGTGGCGTTTTATCCTCTCTGCCTATCTACTTAGTTAGTTTATATTGTTTTTAAGTCAAATAAATTAATGAAATACGACTGAAAACCACTCATACCATATACGATATGCCAACCCTCTCGCCTCCTACCATGTTAATCTCGCATCCCCTAGCTCCGCCAAATACATACGAGAAAATAAACATTAACGTACGGTTGGGCAAAGTTGTCCTTAAATAAATATACTACTACTACTACCCTCCATATTCCGCACCCAAGGGTGCATAGGGCACTGCATCGGTACACCAAGTGCAGTGTATCTTGATCATTTAATTACATGAAGGTAAGATGATCAGTCATCCGCTTCACTACCAGTCCAAGGTATCACACATGAAATTATAATTTATTATAATTATTTCCCTTCTTCTTCTGGTATAAAGATATCAATATCTTGTTTTTTTTTTTTTTTTAACCATCTTGTTTACATTATAATGTTATTTTTCCATTTTTACATGACCTTATTTTTCTCTTTTGCCACGTGCATACTGCTTGACTTTCACAGAATACCCGAAAACAGGCTATGCCTTGGTGGGATTTTTGTTTATTTTTTAAATGTAAATGTGTTTTTATTGTATTTCTTTTGTAAACAAAAATGTTTATTGTAGATTGGCAGATATGGATATCAAATACTAGGTGAAATGGGGAATGTTGTAATACATCAAATGGCCACTTAACCCAGCCAATGACAGGTCATAAGTCCTGTAAACGCCTAGATATCCATATTCCCTTCCAAATTTCTCGTCTCTGTTGAGATGTCAAATTGTAAAAATGTTTATTTTGAAGAAAAAAAAAAAAAATAATTAATATGAAAATCACACGTAAATAAATAAATCATGTTGACCCCCTACGGAAATCGAACCCGCGACCTCATGCACGGTAGCCAAATGCGCCACCACTGTACTACGAGGCGGACTGCTATACATAAATAATATTATTATATTTGTTGTACTTAATTTTCATATTGTCACAAAGTATTTTTTTATCAGCAAATTTGCTCTTGTGCTAATAATTATGCAGGTTGTCATTACAATATAATGCGCATTGCACAACGATAAATGCAGTTTACAATAATTACCTTAACACATACCTATAATTTATGCATCCACACGAATATGATGATGTACAGTTAGCTTCGTGGTAAAGTGGTTAGCACGACAGGCTACTTTTGTGTGCGCCGACACAAAATGTGGCCTCAAAACGGATTTTTTTTTCAGCATAAGGTAATAAAATGAAAACTGGCTCAAAAATGCCCTAGAATTTGATGTGCTCTTTAATTACTACTGCTACTACTATCCCTTATGCGCACCCAATGGTGCATAGGGCACTGGATTAGTACACCAAGTGCAGTGAATCTTGATCATTTGTTATGTGTAGGCAAGATGATCAGTATATTATTTATTGAATTATAAAGATACCAATATCCTGTGTTCATTCTTTTCTTAACTATCTTGTTTACATTATCTGTTATTTTTCCATTTCTTTTTTAACTTTTATCTTTCTCTTTTGCCACGTGCACACTGTATGACTTTCACAGTATACCCACAAACAGGCTATGCCTTGGTGGGATTTTTGTTTATATTTATTTATACATTTTTTTTATTGTACATATGTGTTTTAATGTAAACAAAAATTTTCTTTTGAAATAAAAAAAAATTAAATAAATAAAAAAAAATGATTTTTGTTAACTCAGTTTTAAAATACACCTGTAGATGGACAGTACTGCGTGTCCGAAACATGTCGTGTTAAAAAATAAACTCAGTGGACAAAAATCGAAGTGTTTTATTTATATAATTCAAGATGATCAGTCACTATCATATCTAATTCGTCATCATCATTATACCATATCCGCTTCCTATGTGGAGCATATGGATCCCACAAACTTATTATTCCCTTATTTTTCTTGGATCATTTTACCTAGGAATAGTTTGAAGTTTAAGCGACATTTTATTAAGCTGTGGCTATCTCCTAGAGCCATAAGGTCCAAAGCGCAGCGAAAATTGAAGCAAATAAAGACACTCACTACATTTGGACAGAGGGGCTATGATTATTTTATATTTTTTAAAAAAAGAAAACATTTGCGCTCTTATGATATACTCAAATATTTCAATTTCGGGTTGCTTTTAAATAGTCGGAAATAACTGTGCCAGAAAGCAGAAAACAAGTTGGGCTGAAGTGGGATTCGAACCTAGAGATTCTAATCTGGAATCCCCGAATCTACCACTAGACACAACCCCGTTTTTATTTATATCCCTTAAAAGATAAAATATTTTAAAAATAAGACGATGCAAACCAAGGAAATATGCGATGAAAATCTAGGAATACGTTTGTATGGGAAGCGGCCGCGAGTCACGTGGGTGGAGTGTGCTCTTAATCACGGATAATTTAACGGTCAGATAATCCGACACCGAATAATCGAGACACCTTAATTAATTATTCGCATATTTGCTTGTTCCGATTGAGTGTCATTCGCAAATCGCAATTTTAATTTGAAATTTGATGAATCATTCGATTCATCATACGAGGTCAGTAGACATGCATGGGTTACCTTTCTCAATGTCGATAAATTGGGAGATAAATGTTTATATCATTCATTGTATCATATCGTCTTTTTTATCTACATCTGCGAAAGAAAATAAGGAACTTCTTTTTTTGCGGACTCGAAAGGCTTAGGAAGCAATACTGGATTTTTCTACATGTAGACATATCGCTGTTGTGATGCGTATATTTATTTATTTATTTCTAGATGATTTATAAAGCGCTATTTTTGCGAGAAATCGCATCAACCGCGCTGTACACTAAAGATGCTAGATCACAACATGTCTGCAGCTACCAAGCGCATGAACGGTTGGGATTTTTTTCTAGCCTCCTATAATTGCTAAGCATTTTTAGCAATCAATATGTATTGGTGTAGGTGAGACCCATCTGGATTTAATTACTTAGGGCCGGTTGCTTCAAGTCACGTCAACTTGAAGTGTCCGTCAAATCGTAAGTTAACGTCAAAATTCTCACTACATGGGTTGCTTCAGCGTACTTCAACATACGGAGCCGTCAAATTACGCGCTTGACGTTAACTACCCATTTTTGGCTAGTTAAGAAATTGACGTCCGTTAAAAATGCGCGCGCATGCGCAACTTGCAACGGGGAGCTTGAACTTCACTGTCGTTAGCTGTCAGTCCGTCAATGTTATTTCCTTGGAGGAATCACTATAATATTATATTTCGGTTTCGGCTAGGACTGTGAGCACTATTTAAAAATATATGATTTAAAATGTCCGGTTTTCCAAATGACATATACTTATTAGAATCATCAAGTTCTAGTTCTTCCGACTCAGATTCTAGCGATGATAATGTGATTGTTGATTTCGTTTTAAATCGAAGAAAAAAAAAACCTTTTATTTGAGAAGAGAGAGCAATTTTTGTGGGACGACACCGATTTTTTCGCAAGATTCCGCATGTCGAAAAATGTTGTCATGCATTTGATTGAGAAGATAAATGATGACATAAAAAGTTTTACCAATCGGTAGGTAGTATCGTTTAATTTATCCTAAATTTCATAAATATGTACATTGATCAATTTATATTCATAGTCAATAATATATAAATCCTTCTGACAAAGAACACAGACGCCAAACACAGATAATTAATAATATAGCATCGCCACAATAACCACGTGAGATGCGAGATCCAAGCAAACTATGTTTTATTTACTGGGAACATTACGCTATACGTTAAATTTTGTATCATTATAACATTGCGAAGTCCCTTTATTATAGCAATGACAGTATATGTTTTCAGTTAAACTTTTACGATAAATTAAACATTGATACAAATGATGTGCATATTTCATTACTAACTCGCCTGCGATGTCTCTTCAATTTATTTTGCTTATATATTTTAAACAGTAAATTTTTTAATGTGTACGAATACTTGTAGACAAATTACTATTGATTTGCGTTTAAATGCTTAACAATTTTTTCTCAACAGAATGTCACACCAAAATCTCCTAAACATGCGAATCACAATACGAGTTCAATATATTTACAAGTGTGTCTGAAATTCCAGTTTATACTCGGTCAAAACCAAATGCGACACTTATACGTCTGCATTGTTTGTGCTTTTAGGGATGCGAATCCTGGCACCTCACAAAAGCTCTCGCTTGTTGAGTTTTAAGAACAAGTGTCTTAGAAGAATTCTAGGCATTAGGCGGTTTGACTTCATAGCCAACGCTGAAGTTCGGGAACGGACGCAGCAACCTCCAATAACTGGAGTCATGCAGATGCGGCGTTGGACCTGGCTTGGGCATGTACTCCGGATGCCTCGGGAGAGCCTGAACCCGAGCTGCCTCTTCTTGTAGGATCCCGGCGTCCTGGCCTGCAACCGTACGATGATGACCATCCTAACTAACATAGTTTTAGCGAAGCACTGATGTTAGAATAACATCAAATGACAGGTCGAAAGATCCCTGATATTTGCAAAGTTTTCCAAATAGATATAGTATACGAATGATCAATGAAGGTCATAAGCCCTAGATAATCCAATAATATTTGTCAAAAATAATTAAATAAAATTTTTACTATCCTACGCTATACTTTGTTGTATCATTATATCTTGCGTGTCCTTTATTATATGCAATTACAGTATATGGTTTTCAGTTAATTTTATACATTAAACATTGATACAAAATGTGCATATTTCATTTTATAACTCTTGCGAGCTAACAACTAGAAAATAAATATAAATTATGTATCCTTTTTCTCTTTACTTATCGTCTCCTGCGTTTAAATATTCAGATTTCCCAACACGTACACCACACTCCACACACATACCACAACTCAACATACACACATGTCATAACATGACCACTTTGTATACTATGTTTGCTCACTTCACGTCTTCAGAAATTTGTCTTGTACATTGTGTTGTCCACGTAATTGATGTTATGTTGTATATATTTACTTCAAATTGAAAATTCTTAGTTGACTGTATCAAATATAGCACTGTGGGCACAACATTAAAATATAAATAAATAAATTTGAGTTTTACTTGCTTGTTTACATAACAGATATAACAAAGTAATGTTTCGTTTTCTAGACGAAAACTATAATATACTCGTACACATGCACGCGCATAAAATAATACATTACAATTATTTACTAACATAGTTTTACCGAAGCACTGATGATAGATGATTAAATATTATTACACTGAGTATTGCCAAGTCATCCCATGATTTCTTGCAAAGTAATCATTAGACTCGCGTAGTAACGAACGAATAAATTATAATTACATAGGTATTACATAAATAAATAATCATTTTCCAAGATAAAGACACTTCAAAAGTCTCGAGTCTTCATAGTCACCAATTTTTTTTCATAACACAATATCTGTAAGTACTTAAGTTCTAAGTACTTGTTTACTCGGTTAAAACCAAATTCCTGTTCTCCTCTATGGCTGAGAATCCTGGCATCTAACAGGGCCTGTTCTCCTCTATGGCTGACAATAATCTGAGTTTGAGAATAGGTGTTTAGACACCTAACCAGTTGTGCGTGTTTGACTTTGTAAGAACACAGGTAATAAGGCAACGGACAAGCGACCTTGGTACTACTGTCATGGATGTTTAAGGCGTTTTCGGCTGGCTAGGCCAATACTACACGCGTTAAAAGCCTTAACCATCTTGCCTATTATTACAAGGCATCAGGTTTACTAGGCGCCTGAGCCATTTGTTGACAATTCGTCGGCATTTGCGTCAGAATGCGGGACGTGGACTTGACTTATAGGATGCACGGGAGCTGGCGGCAAGATCGCTTGGCCTGAGAAAAGGGATTCCATATGCTCCAATAGGGATCCGATATGGCGATGATGATTTGACTTAAGTTCTTGCATTCTTTTTTGTACTTATGAGGCACCAATATTATATATGTAGATAGCCTAGTTCGGATCCATATTCGGTAATATCCTCTACTCAATGAACAGATCGTCAATTTCGCGGTATTAAACGCTATGTCATTGGGATCGCTTTATCGGAAATTTAGCAATTGCACGTGAATAGCACGCTTTTAACTACGTCGATAGTTATCTGTGCTTGAACAATATATGATTTTCCCCAAATTTAAATTTAGTAACAGGGCCCAATTTTGATGCAATAGGACTTTTGATTAAAATACTTTGAGATTGGGGTATTTTTACAAGAAAAATTTTAGGTTGTGTTTTTTGACCATTTTGAAGGAACATGGCATTGTGAGTTAAAGAGGCATGAAAAATTTTGGTTTATGTAAAGTGGGAATGGCGAAAAATTGTTTGAGGAAACTTGCCTATTTTAGATAGGTTTATGTGAGAAATTTACTGGCAGAAAATGGTTAAGCTTGAAATTTGACTAAACTTGTACAGTTTCTTGTAAAGTTTCTTGTTCGGAAAACTGTACAGTCTGTCAAAAGACAAGCTAAACATGTATATTGTTTCAAGCGCGATCGTAAGACTTATTTTCGTATCCTTTTTTCACAGGATGATTGTTAATAATGTATGTAGATAATAATATAAATTTATATACATTTATTGTAATATCCTCTAGTGTCCAAATTGAACAATAGATTATTTTCCCCAAATTATAAGTATTATAATATAGTTTATCGGAAAATAATTATTGATAAAAAAAATAAAAAATATACACATTGAAGCAAAATATTCTATTTTATTTTTATTTGTTTTTCTTTTTATTTATTTTTTCGAATACAAACAGAGTTGATTAAAAGTAAAGATTGCGTGTATTTTGAAGAAAAAAAAAACTGGATTTTTTCTTCCATTTTTTTTTTTTTGGCATTTTGGAAAATTAAAAAATTACAATATCAAGGGATTTAAAAAAAAAAAATAAGTTGACATATGAATTTTCTAGCGGTTTTGAACAACACTTTTTCAAATCGCTCGCAAAATCCTGAAATTTGACTGCGCATGTACGGTGTGACGTCACAGCAATATTTGCGCTCAAAACGGAATGAATTTCACTCCTTTCACGGTAGAAGCGGTATGACGTCAATAGCCAATAAAGCGCGATCGTTAAAAAATCATTTCGTATTTTCGTGTTTTTTGCATAATATTTATAAATGAAAACAACAATAATGATCATAATGTTAATATAAATTTATTGTCCAAATATACTTTAAATGAGTATAACGTTTTCAAGGATGCAAACTCTAAGGTGCATTCATACTTCAATAGGTGTTTAGATTCTTCCGAAGCGCGGCGGCCCAACCAAGAGAGCAGCCCATCTCTCGCAATGTACACAGGTTATTGGTTTTTTCACGTTTTTTAAACCATTCAATTTATCGATATCTAGTAGTCCGCCTCGCAGCATGGTGGTAGCACATTTTGCTACCGTGCCTAAAGTCGCGGGTTCGATTCCCGTAGGGGGTCAACATGAAATATTTATTTACATGAGATTTTCATATTAATATTTCATGTGTGATACCTTTGGACTGGTACTGAAGCGAAAGACTGATCATCTTGCCTTCATGTAATAAAATGATCAAGATACACTGCACTTGGTGTACCAATGCAGTGCCCTACAATGAACGCCCCACCCTTTCCCTAGACTGCTTTAAAGACTATTGAGTCTTTTTTCACTCCAGCCAACTCTACCGATTTTTTCAACAAGCTAAACCGCGATTTTAAGATTGTTAGTGTGGCAAAAATACGGATGAATTTACGATTATGTACGCGAACAAATGCTTTCATTGTACCCCTACCACTGTCTCGGCTTATGTATTATAATTGTCATTGTTTCCATCACCCAAACCAACCAGAGTCGGCCTAAATAACAGCAGTTAGGTTAGATTCTACCCCGATCATTATTTATTAGTAATTACAACAACCACCCGTGGCAGTGATTAGGGAAAGTAGTAGTAGTAGTATATCAATATCTAAGTTAAAAAAAATAATACTGTCATGTCAGCCACACGTCACGTCCATAGTTTTCCCTTTATACGGACAAGTTGCAAACTGCACAAGAGACTGTACAGTTTTCTGTCCCGTTTAAAGTGCGCATTTATTTCAGTGTGATATTTCACGTTCACAATGTTTCATATTACTGTTGTACTGGTATCACATATGAAATTCACAAGACTGATCAAGTGATCATCTTTCCTTCGTGAAACATACTGTGGCGGAAGAAATACGTCACGCGGGCGACGCGGAACGAAGCACGACCTACCGAACTCTGCCGAACGCTATCGGACAATGTCGAGAGACATTTTAACCTTCATCGTGACTACACGTCGCTTTTGTACAAATTTCTTGCCGCCAAATTGTGTGGCAATCTAAATTCATTTCGCACTTTTCCATTTTCATAATTCATGTCAATCTTAGTTTAATTAGTTAAGTTTTCATTTTATGTCCTTTCATGTAACTTCTGTGTAATACATGTGCACTAGAAACTGTAAGTACTCTTTCATTTCTCTCTGTGCACCCACATAAAGCAATCACCACTAGAGGTAACCAAAGTGGTGGCTAAATTATGATCAAGATATTTAACGCACTTGGTATGTCAATGCGGTGCCCTGTGCACTATTTAAGCGGGAATAAGGGAAAGTAGTAGTAGTAGTAATATGGTAAAATACATATATTGCAGCTTTGAAAACTAATAATAAAAAAAACATATATCCATACATAATAATATAAAAATTATTTCGTTTTAAATTTTGCGGCATCAGATTGCGCGTGTAAACTCACCTTCAATAAAATTTAAACAGCGTCATTGTAACAATGTCAACTGCCGGTTTACAATCGGCCAACAATGGAAATGGAAAAGGTAAATTGTTATTTAATGCTGTCCACACGTAGCGTATCATTAGTAGTCGGGGGTTATTAGGCGGCCAAATAGCGGAACCAAATCCAGCAGTACCTACATATTATTCCTGGACAACATACAAATATTAAAAGCCACTTTATACGGGACAGAAAACTGTACAGTTTCTTGTGCAGTTTGCAAACTGTCCCGTATAAAGCGAAATCTGTATGGTATATTGCAGGGGTGGCCAAAGCGTAGACCGCGATCGACCGGTCGATCGCGTGTAACTATTTAGTCGCCCGCCTGTCGATATGTACCCATCTCTGACGCCCGTCCCGCACAGCTTGTGAGACAAGCCGTGCGACAGAGACAACGGTCTACAATCTCGAAGTTAGCCGATTATCGACGAAAGCCTCTCTCTAAAACCGACACAGGTAAAACAAGGACTTGAAATTTTTTCATCCACGTAGCGACAGTAGTGCGGAGCGGATGTGTTAGTGCCCATTTTAATTACAACGAAAGTTACCAGTAGTGACAGTAGCCATTATTTCGAGTAGCGCGGAGCGGATGTGTTAGTGCCCATTTTAATTACAACGAAAGTTACCAGTAGTGACAGTAGCCATTATTTCGAGTAGCGCGGAGCGGATGTGTTAGTGCCCATTTTGATCACAACGAAACTTACCAGTAGTGACAGTAGCCATTATTTCGAGTAGCGCGGAGCGGATGTGTTAGTGCCCATTTTGATCACAACGAAAGTTACCAGTAGCCATTATTTCATGTAAGTTTATGGTTTTTTTACCAAGCTCTTTTATAATTTTTTAACCACAATTATTTTTACCTAATAATTTTTTTTTTTTTCAGTTTTTTTACCCACAATGAGTCACCCGACCACAAGTTCCAAGAAGTCGAAAATGTATCATTATAATGATAAATGGGAACAAGAGTTTTTTTTCACAATGAAAAAGGATACATGTATTTGCATTATTTGTCTTTCAAGCGTATCACTTCCAAAAAAGGGCAATGTTGAAAAGACACTTTAGAACAGTCCATAAACAATATGAGAATAAATATCCACTTGGCACCGAATTACGGAAAGCAAAAGTACAGCAATTAATGAAACAACTAAATATGCAACAGTCATTTCTTGCGAGATCAAGTACGAAGTCGAAAACAGCCACCATGGCCTCATTTAAGGTAGCTGAAATTTTAATAAAACATAAGAAGCCCTTTGAAGACGGCGAAATATGGAAGGAAAGTTTTATTAAAGCAGGAGAAATATTGTTTCAAAATTTTAACAATAAATCTGAAATAATTGCTTCAATTAAAGAAATGTCGCTGTCGAGAAACACCATAATGCGTAGAACAGAAGCGATGAGTCAAAACTTAGAAGAGATTCTGAAAGAAAATATTAATAAATGCAGGTTCCTATCCATACAATTCGACGAGTCAACGGATGTCACTGATACCGCCCAACTTTGTTTATTTATTCGAATGTGTTTTGAAGATATGTCTGTTAGAGAAGAACTGCTAGCAATTTTACCGATGAGCGGACAGACGAGAGGTTTAGATATATATAATTCGTTTAAGTCTTTTATCACTAAAACAGAATTTCCAATACATAAACTGGTATCGATTACGACTGATGGAGCTCCTTCTATGGTTGGGAATCATAATGGATTTATAGCAATTTGTAAAAATGATGATAATATTCCAAGTTTCACCAATTATCATTGCATTATCCATCAGCAAGCATTGTGCTCAAAAAATTTTAAAGTCAGATGATGTGATGAATTTAGCATTTAAAATAGTTAATTGTATTCGTGGAAGCAGTTTGCCGCAGACGCAGATTCAGAGCATTACTAGAGGAATGTGAATCTGACATCGGGGAACTACTATTGCACACTGATGTAAGGTGGCTAAGCCGTGCAAAGTTTTTAAAAAGATTCTTGGATCTTTTGCCTGAAATAAAAGAATTTATGTCAACTGGCAATAAATCATATCCTCAATTGGAAGATGATAAGTGGGTGCGTGATCTTGCTTTTCTCGCTGATATTACAGGAAAGCTAAATGAATTAAATTTGCAACTTCAAGGAAAGAACAAAACATTGACTGAAATGGTTAGCGACGTGAATGCATTCAAGGTGAAACTTACATTCCTAGAAGCACAATTGAGGAAAGGAGATTTAAAACAATGGGGAAAATATGGCAGCTAAATCAACAGATAAAAACTCAGATGAATACGGTCAATATGCCAATAAGATAACTCTGTTACGAAATGAGTTTGATAGAAGATTTAAAGATATTTCAAAAATACAGGATATAATAGTATTCATGTCGTTCCCATTCAATGATGAAATAAACATTGAAGAAATATCTCTATAAAATTAAAAGAATTTTTGGATGTTGACCAAATAGCAGTTGAGAGAATGAAATTCTTAACCTTAAATGCGATATCTTTTTGAAATCAAGGGCCTCATCTCAAAATAGTTTTTGGAATTTACTTTGTGAAGAAAAATATCCATGTTTATGGAGATGTGCAGCATATTTAACTACCTTTTTCGGTTCTACCTACCTTTGCGAAACAACATTTTCTGCTATGAATGCAATCAAAACAAAACATCGCTCCCGTTTGACAGATGACCATTTGACAGCATGTTTACGAATAGGTATAAGTACATATGAACCACAATATGAAAAGCTTGCCGAAAATATGCAATGTCATGTCTCCAGCGCGTCCTCTGATACGAAATAAAAAAATAATGTTAATATGTATTTACGATAACGTTGTTCGGATTAATAATAAAAAAATATATTTAAAAAAAATTGTTTGATTTATAAACTAATTAGTTTAAGAATCATTATTTTCTCTCATTAGAAAAACTTGATATTGATATTGAATATGTATTATTATTATCTATACTACTACTACTTTCCCTTATCCGTGCTCAATGGTGCATAGGGCACTACATTGGCACACCGAGTGCAGTGAATCTTGATCTCTTGTTACATGAAGGCAAGATGATTATTATCTATGTTTATTCTAAATTTAAACTTATTTTTGGCTTTAAATTACTATTTTTTATTATGATCATCTAATACATATGATGTTGGTAGACCGCCACCTATAATTTAAAAAATAGTCGATCGTAGTGGTCAAAAGTTTGGGCCACCCTGGTATATTGAATAGTCAGCTTGACGTTTGGCTGACCTGCCCTGCAATACGGTTCTTCATATCCTTGAAAACGTTACAAATATTTAAAGTATATTTTTACAATTCCAACGATATGAAACACAATGATCCACAATTTTGTTTTCATTTATAAATTTATGTTTTAAAAACACGAAAATACGAATGATTTTCAACGCCCGTTATTGGCTAATGACGTCATTCCCGTCCACCGTGAAAGGCGTGAAATTCATTCCGTAGTGAGCGCCCATATTGCTGTGACGTCACACCGCATGCGCGCCAAATGGAGGATTTTACGAGCGATTTGAAAAAGTGCTATTTCAAACCGCGCTAGAAAATTCATTTGACATCGTAAAAATTTTAAAAAAATTCCCTTGATATAGTACCTAATTTTTCAATCAATTTTTTTAAATCAAAAACAAAAAATCGGGGAGAACCCAATTCCGGTCGTAAACCCAAACGTCACTATTCGCCCATTTCTCGCCGAACTGTCAAGTCGCTGTCAAATCGTTTATCTCTAACCTTACTTATTCGACGAATTTGCTTCTCCAAAAATGTTGATCTTTTATGTCTTGTGGAATGCATAAACCTTGAGAGATTCTACTCTACTTTGAAGCCAAAAATCCGATTCCGATTTTTGACAAGTGAGTTAATGGAATCGGTAAAATGTCTTAAACCTTACTAGAATCGCACCCCTGACAGTTAATATTTTTTATGTGATCGTTTAAGTAGATATTGGTATATTGAATGCTTTTAAAAACTTATAACATATTTACATTATTGGCTATAATAAACATTCCTCTATGCAAACATACGATACTTATGATACCGCTTAAAAATACACATATTTAGCGTGTCTTTGACAGACTGTACATGTACAGTTTCCAGAACAAGAAACTGTGCAAGAAACTGTACGGTTTTCTGTCCCTTATAAAGTGCGCTTAAGTGTTACCAAATATTGTAGACAAAAATCGGACTGTACCCAAGACGGGATTGCATTAATTACACAAATATCCTTATTCATTTTCTAACTTCTGGTCTCCTGTAGAAGTATATACATTTATTAAATCAGTAAACTTGTAAAATGTGACTTGATTAAAATTACAGTGAGTTAGTCATGTTAGAATTTCTTTTTATGGGATTTTATCATCACCATCATAACATATCCGCTCCCTATGATGATGAGCGGAGGCTGAGTAGCGCAAACTTATTATAACCTACATATTGTCTCCTGCGCTTAAATATTCAGATTTCCCAACACGTACACCACATTCCACACACATACCACAACACAACATACACTTGACATAACATCATCACTTTGTATACTATTGTTTGCTCACTTCATGTCTTCAAAAATTTGTGTCTTGTACATTGTGTTGTCCACGTAATTGGTGTTGTGTTGTATATATTACCATAAATTGATCTTAGTTCATTGTACCTAACATATATCACTGTGTGTACAACATTAAAATTATAAATAAATAAATATATGGATTCAACATATACAGAGTGTAACAAAAATCGATGTACAAGCGGGAAATCAGTAAATCTAGATTTTTTTAATTTGACCCATAGTTTTCGAGAAAATTGATTCGGTTGTTGATTTTTTTTGACAAAGTTTTGCAAATTACAATCGGCCAACCACCAATCAAATACCATTTATTTTTTGAACTTAATACTAATTAAAAAGAAAACAAAATAAAAAACGGCATTTTAATAAGAAATTTGTGATTTTTACATAATACTAGGTACCTACCTACTAATGAAAGCTTTTATGACAAGAATTTTTTTTTTCAAGCTAAGATTAAAAAGTAGTATTACACATTCGACTCCAATTATGATGTAGATTCACTAGTTCTCGGGTTGTACTTCGAGTTTTGTTACTTCATGTACCTATACATATTATATGGGACTTAGTTCAAACAAATAATATTACCATAAAATGACGTCTAACGCGTGATTTATGTTAATAACTGAAAAAAATCATTAGTATCCTGGCATGTTAATATATTTTTTAAATACACTGCTTTATTTGCTTACATTTCAATTTGTGAATACTATTTTAAATAAAACCTAAGTGGCGTGTATTTGATAATAAGAATCAAGTCGTGGCGGAGTGGGGTTTAAATACTGTTTAAATGTAATCTTTTATTCATATTTTATATTTAAAAAATTATCGGCATTATTTTTTTTTATTTTTTATTTAATTTAATTTACGGACTTAAGTCCATTTCAAACACATACATATGTATACAGGTACAATTAAAATAAAATACAATCAAGGAAATAAAAGCTAGGACAAAATTTGAAGTATACATTCATTAGAACTACCACTGATATAATCTTCTTATAAATAATCTCTTCTCAGCAGTTGAATACCTAGTGATCGAAAGACTAGGAGACAGACGCAGACGGTCTCCTATTGTGCTCTATAGTATCTAGGACATGCAAACCTAACAAACAAGTAAAAATATATCTTCTTCTTTCGCCACGTTCGCTCCTATGTGGAGCATGTGGACATCACTAGACCCCTCCAGGAGACCCTGTCACCAGCCAGCTCTCTCGCCTCCTCCCACGTCAGGCCCGCATCCATCAGCTCCGCCGAATACATCCGTAGGATGGTCATCGACGGTCTGCCAGGACGCGGGGGGATCCTGCAGGCGTAAAGAAGAGGCAGCTCGGGTTCAGGCACTCCCGGGGCATCCGGAGTTCATGCCCAAGCCAGGTCCAACGCCGCATCTTCACGACTCAGTTATTGGAAGTTGCTGCGTCCGTTACCTAATATATACCTACCAAATTTACTTACCTTATCAAGTACTTATAATAATATCATCCTTTTTTTTATTGCAAAAAATATTAAAATAATGCAAAAAAAAGAGAAGATATATATCAAAAATACAGTACGTAAACGCATAGCGACATCTATGAGTGGTTTTAAAAACTTTTTTCATTTTATAATTTTGTTGTAAAAGTAAGAATCATTATATTTATCTGCTTTAATGTATAAAAACAGATAAAAATTATTTGTATACACATAAATTTAACATACCTACATATGTTATGATCAATAAATTGAAATTGTCAAAGCCGAAAATACATATTTATTTAAATTCAATTAGTTGTAATACGTCATACCTATACATATGGCTACCTAATCCAATCGACCACAGGTCGCCAAGATGATTTATTTTCGTTTCCAGAGCTATCTCCGTCTCTTGAGATTTTTTCAAAATGAAATTTAACATTTGAGTTCTTATACAATTTCAATTTAGGGCTGTTTTCAAACAGTCGGAAATAACTGTGCCAGAAATCAGGAAACAAGTTGCGCTGCAGTGGGATTCAAACCTAGAGATTCTTATGTGATACCTTGGACTGGTACTGAAACGTAAGACTGATCATCTTACTTTCATGTAATAAATTGATTAAGAATCACTGCACTTAGTGTACTGGTGCAGTGCCCTATGCACCATTGGGTGAGGATAAGAGAAAGTAGTAGTAGTAGTATAGATCGATGCTGATGACGAAAAATGATTTATATTTCTAGCCAATGGAGATAATTCCAATCTAATCAGCACATCGTCTATACATTCGTGAGGTCCCGGTAGGTAAGTGAGTAAGTGGTTGATTTATTTATATTTTTCAAATGATGCTAATAATATATATTTTTTAAAACTCCTGTTGCTCGATCACAGATCAGTACCGATTCGGTAATAAGCGACGTGATAACGATTTCTTACCCATGGATGTTTAACGTTTTCGCGATCACAATGGAACACGCGTTAAAAGTTATCGATCGGGATTATTAAACGAGCGCATACTAGTCGCGAGCCATTTCCCGAGATATATCTTATTTGCACAAATCTTCATTCAATCTTTATTATAATTTAGTCGGTTTTCGGCAAGCCAAATATTGAGAAAAACAGTCGAAATAATAAAAAATCAGCCAGCGCGATGATTTGACGTTTGACGTAAGGCCGCGTTATAGCTTGCATCGGCCCCGCTTGGCTCAGATCGGCTATGTTCGGCTATCGATACCACGGTATCGAACGAATGTCACTGTGATCGCTCAAATCGTTAGCAATAGCACGTGAATAGCACGCTTTTAACTACGTCGATAGTTATCTGTGCTTGAGCTACTGAAAGTGTACGTCCAATCCCTACAAATCTCTTCATAACTTTTGCTTATAAATACCCTCCACCCCTCATTTTTCTTGAAATTGTTAAATAACGAGCCCCTAGTTTGATATAAATTTTCTCCTTAATCTTAACTTAACAAATAAAACCACTTAATAATTTATTATAAGTATGGAAACTTAATTGGTCCATTGACTTATGTTAACTGTCATTACGTGTAATTAATTTCGTGTACTGTATGTTTCCTAAATAAATGAAAATAAATCAATTAAAAAATTTAGGTCAGTTTTATCGGTAACGTGCGATACGCTACGATTTACTTGCTGGAATAGTACTACACGTAGGTAGATAAGTTATCAACTCTGTATTATCGTTGTCATTGCCGGCGAGCGTTTTATTCAATTTTGTTTGCCGAGACAGAGCGATTGCGTCACTATAAGGCGTAGTTTAGACGGGTAATATTCATGCGCGCAAATCTTGCCTCTAATTTGACGCAAGGCTGAATTCTAATTTCACTCGGTTTACACGATGTCTTAAAATAAAAAATGCTTTTATTTAGTAAGTATATTACTGATATAAGAATTCTAACTCTACTAACTCAAAAAAGTAAACTTTTGGGAAATCGCAAAAATGTGATTTTATTTCAGTACTGTTTCATTGAAATAGTTTTTTTTTCGTATTTAATATCTCGGCATAGGAAAGAGATAGAAACATGTTTCTTGGACAGAAATATGGCGGTTGGTGTGAACTATAAATCAATGGTATTTTCGACCAATTAAGACTTAGTGCGGTAAAGTATTCATGGTGCGCTATGTATTCTTCGTTAATTCTCCATAGTCAAAAAATTTTAGTTCATTTTTTTGGGAGAACATGTTTCTTTACTGCGTTCTTGCGAGTAAGTAAGAAAACATGTATAAAAAGATCATATGGAATGTTATACCTATGTAATTTACACGGCGACTTGTGCGATTGGAGATTATCTAGGAGGCCTGGGCATTACCCATCTAAACTAGGTCTAGTGTTTGTCAAACACTTTATTATGTTGATTCATTTTAGGGATGTGCTATATTGAAACAACATTTATATCGATTAGAAACGCGATGTCGATATTATAGTATATAACGGCAAACGATTATTACAGATGTTATAATGATTGACGTTATATACGCGTCATAAATTTTACAAATCTGCATGTAGATACGTTTGTAATGTTGTAGTTCTGAATATATTATTTACAGGGCGTAACAAAACTCGATGTACAAGCGGGAAACCAGTGAATCTACATTATATTTTGAGTCGATTTTTTTTGACCCTTAGTTTTGGAGAATATTGAGTATGAAGTTGATTTTTTTGTTGCAAATTGTTATCAAATATCACGCATTTAGTCAAATTAAAAAACGCGTTTTATTATTAAAACGCGTTTTTTAATTCTTATGAATTTGAGCAATTTTATTTAATCTGCCATACTTGTGAAAACTTTTGTGAGAAGAAAAAAAAATTTTTTTTCAAGCTCAGATTTAGAATTCATATTACACATTCGATTCCAAATACGATGTAGATTCACTGGTTTCATCGAGTTTTGTTACACCTGTATTTTGATGTATCGATATTTTGCCAATATCGATTATACTGCCCATCCCTATTACATGTAGAATTATTAAACACAGAATATGTTGCCGTCTCATGAACATATTTTACAATATTATGTGCTTAGATGAGGCTGATAGTTTTAAAAATAGTGAAGCGCTGACGCGTGCGGACGCTACGTACTAACTTGTCATACAAACTTTATCTACCGGCAAATTAATAACAGATCAACAAGTATACGTATACTAAACATTTAACATGTCGGAAGTAAAATTTTCCATTAACGGTGAACTGCACACTGGTAAGTTAAACAATTCATGAATTATTTTGTGCAAATACCAATGATATTAATTTTACACGCAAATACGTTTAAAATTTCATATTTCATCACAAGTTAATCTTGTCTACTGTATTATGTAAACAAGTTCAGCTAGCCAGGTAAAAATTCTAACCTATAAATTAATATTTTGTGACAATCAAAGCATTTGTTGAAAAAAGTGTGCGCTTTGATCTTTTTTTTATTTGACACTAACGTTGTGGAATATCGTGATTAAATTAATTACGGAATGCATTTAAAATAATAATGGATCATAAAAAACTGTAATGTACTTAAAATAAATAATTAATACATTTAAAAAATTAAAAAAACTACTGTCAGCACCTAGATATTTTTGCGTTTAATTTTTGAATTGTTCATAATTGTTTAAACGTACTCCAGTGGTTCTCAAACTTATTTTGACTATCGCCCACTTTGAAAATCTTTTTTTTTTTTTTACTTTGCCACATCTAAAAAACCACAATGGCATTCATTAATTTTTTGGCGTCACCTAGTTGGTGGCCAATTAAGTAGTACAGATTTATGTGGGTGCACAGAAAGACAGAGAGTAAAACAGGTACTCACGTTTTTTACAATGGTTTATTCACAAAAACTAACTACTGATGCTAACACTTAAATGAATGAAAAAGAATGTTGAAGAATGGCATGAATAAAACAATGATTTTAAATTCTCGAAAGTTGGCGGGAATAATGTGCCTTGGAGACGCGTGCGATCAAGAGGCGAGCCGAAAGGATTCTCGTCGTAAGTTCGTACGCCTTCGTACGTGTTCGTCTTCCCTCGTCGCGTCATTGTCGGCGGTCGTCGGCGGCCGTCGGCGCGTGACGTCATAGTTGCCCGCCACACCCGCCGCTTGTACATCGAGTTTTGTTACACCCTGTATAAGTATACAGTATATACTATACATATACATATTTGATGTGTGAGTGTGAAATACTTTTTGCGGTAGATATTTTTGTGGGCTTCTAATAATCTCATTTCTAAGATCAAACAACTATTTAATTATAAAAAAAACATTATTAATTTGTTTCATTTATTAAGGAAGGTTTAAGAGCATACACTACCACGTGACTCGCGGTCGCATCTGGTCGATATCTAAAATGTGTGAAAAAATCATTGCTCTAATGTTAAATTCCAGTGAAAAAATCGAGGAATACGTTTGTATGGGAAAGTGGTCGCGAGTCACGTGGTGGTGTATGCCATTAAAGAAATATAATAAGAGTAAGTAGGTATGCAATAAAACTCAATTTCAGAGTTTTGTGATAATTTCTTTCCGAACTAGATTACCTACATTTTGTATGGAAAAATTCATAATAATAATAATAATAATCCATTTAATTCTCATAATCTTTGATACAGTAGGTAAATACAATAAACAAAAAAGAAGAAGAAAAACGAGATTATGTTAAAACAAAAAGGTGGTCGAAAATTTAAAATCTTCGACCAATGCTTCAAGAGTGGGCCGTCCGCGTACAGCAGCGTGGCTTGAACCATCCCACTCCTGCACCCAAACAGCCGACTCCTGAAGTTGGCCACTTTTAAGCGCACCGTGGCTTCAAAGGAGTTTATTCCTGAGATAGCAAACATACCGGAAGCACTGCAGAACCTTGTCAGTATTCTAAAGGCGTTTTTATACTGCACTCTTTTTGCACTAATGATGACTTTCGCGATGATATACGTATAATGCTTTCAATATAATAAAACCTTTGCCTATATTTACGAGTATTCTTAATAATTATTATCAAGGGTAAATTATAAAAAAAGTAAAATCATCATAAAGTTACTTTGCAATAATTACATAAAAGGTAAATACTGTTTTTGATAAGGGAAATTTTACGAAGATACTAATTAGAACAAGCTTATCATCATAATGAAAAATAATAATAAAATTATTACATATATATTTACAATACCTGCTCAAGGTAATTTTTATAGGTACGGATGGCAACTTGCAAGTGCATAGTTGTTATCAATAAAATAGAAAAACAACATTCATCGGTATCTAATCTCTAATCACATAATATATTGATATTAAAAATAATAAACTAAAAAATGATAACACGTAAATAATAATTTTTCACAATAACCTTGACAAATATCATTCTTCTTCTTCTTTCGCCACGTTCGCTCCTATGTGGACCATGTGGACATCACCAGATCCCTCCAGGAGACCTTGTCACCAGCCAGCTCTCTCGCCTCCTCCCACGTCAAACCCGCATCCGTCAGCTCCGCCGAATACATCCGTAGGATGGTCATCGACGGTCTGCCAGGACGCCGGGATCCTGCAAGAAGAGGCAGCTCGGGTTCAGGCTCTCCCGAGGCATCCGGAGTACATGCCCAAGCCAGGTCCTACGCCGCATCTTCGCGACTCCAGTTATTGGAGGTTGTTGCGTCCGTTCCCTAACTTCAGCGTTGGTTATGAAGTCAAACCACCTAATGCCTAGAAAATCCTTCTCAGACACTTATTCTCAAAACTCAACAAGCGAGCATTAGACAAATAACATAGGTAGATCATATCATACCTAATTTCATCGTGCGTCATTATTTTAGAAAGAAATGAAAATATTTTTAATATTTATCCTTATTTACTTGACTTCCAATAATTATTATGCAAGTTATTATTTCGCTTCAGAAATAACTGATATTTTTTTACGTTTTCGACGTCTCATTATTTGAGAATTTTTCGACATAATATTATGAAAATATATTAACTTTATCTGCCACCCACAAATTTATGCTTATCTTCACCAAACAAAGGGTTTTGGCGATTGAAAGACATAAAGGGCTAAGACGCTGGACTCACGATACGGAGGTTCCGGGCTACAAAAACTAAAAGTCTCAAGCCTAAGTGTCTGACGTTATTCCCCTCTGAAATTATTGTGCCTGTTGTAATTGTAATCCTCCTGGCCTGTTGAAGTGGTTAAATAAATAAAAAATATACATAAAAAGAAGTTGCGGTGTCGATAAAAGAGGTAAAAAACCTGTAACATGTTTTTCATTATCATCATCATTTATTTGTAGGTATGTGGACCTTAACTGCATCAAAATCAAATTGATTTAACTATGTACACTTGCTTTAAAAAACCTCACAACCCTTAAATTATTTTGTATTTAAAAAAGCAATGTTTTTTAACACTAATTGTCATTTCTAATTACTTAACATGTCTGGGAGATTTTTCGTTTTTAAAACAAAATCAAGTTCAATGTCCAGTGAAGATAGGATAAGACTTGAAGAAATCAGAAAAGTATAGTGTTTAAAAATACGCGAGAGTAGTTAGCTTATCATTTCTATAATATGACAAAGTATTTTTTATTGAATTTAATTCAATTCGTTATTCTGAACTTTGATTTGATTAATATTTTTTACATTATCGTTTTTAATGACGATTCATTGTTATGGTAAAATAACTTTTTAAATCAGATACAATAAATCAAACTTGTTCTATTAAAAATTGCCCAGGTTAATTTGTGGAAAATTACATTACATGGTTCAGAGACAGTGCAGGAGACCAATTTACGTGATGTACGCGAACAAATGCTTTCATTGCCCCTATCACTGTCTCGGCTTATGTATTATAATTGTCATAGTTCCCATCACCCAAATCAACCATAGTCAGCCCTGGTAGGGAAACGTTAGTTACTACCCCGATCATTATTTATTAGTTAGTACTACCACCCGTATGTAGACCGGCATACTGCCTCGCCAGGCCTCCCACCCCGGACATCTAACCGAGCATCCGCAGTCAAGGTCTCAATGTTTGGAAGAGAAGAGATCAAGGAGAGTTTAGGGAATCAGAGGGGAGGGGACAGAATGCATGTATGCATCTCACACTATCATCCTAGAGATCAGAGGAGAGTTTAGGGAATCAGAGGGGAGGGGACAGAATGCATGTATGCATCTCACACTATCATCCTAGAGATCAGAGGAGAGTTTAGGGAATCAGAGGGGAGGGGACAGAATGCATGTATGCATCTCACACTATAATCCTATCTGGCAGACACTATTTTATACTGTGACTATCAGAATAGAATGGAAAAAGTCTAGATCAGCCAACACATTGGTTTATTTACTTTCTTTATCATAAAGAACTTTAGCCTCCTTGAGGATGGTATTTCACTTTGCTCGTTCCCGAGTCTATTCCCAGCATTACCTATTTTGTTTAGATCACAGATAATGCTTTTCTAGGCTTGTGGCATGTTTTATAAAAGCCAAGCCCAAAGATGGACATGTGTATAACGTATGAAATACAAAGCCCAAAAACCCGACATAACAACCAAAAAAGCATTCAATGTACCCTAAAGGCCGTGAAAATCTATGAACTTTGATTATCCGGATAGGTTAACAAATTTTCCAGAAATTCTCTGCACTCTGACTTTAAATGGAATGGTAAAATGAAACATTCGACTTTCATTTCGTTTTTATTTCCTTGTAGTTTCAAATGAGATCAGTGCAGACACTTCCCTAGTCAGCTACCTGAGGAACAATGCCAACCTACGAGGGACTAAAGCCATGTGCCATGAAGGGGGATGTGGAGCCTGCATAGTCACCGTAGCCGCTCTGGATCCAGTCACACAAAAGCCAAAAGTGTTTTCTGTCAATTCCGTAAGTAGACTAATTAATTGATTTATTTATTTTAAAAATCCTTTGTAAATTTTGTCGATAATGCTTAACTCAGCCTTGCATTCTGCTCTAATTTCGACATTTGTACACTTATCATACATAATCTTACCACACATTCGTCCATCTTTTTCCATCACCACGCTTCAGTTCCTTTCATAAGGGTCCATAACAGAACTTCGTTACTGTAATGCCAATTTTGTTTCTCTCGATAAGAACTTACATATTTGCCACGGTAGATTTTAAGGCATCATCAACATTGTTCTTAGCACTAGCCCTGCTTTCAATATTCTTATCCACGTTTCCGTCTCGAGTTACAGTATATTACGTTATGATGGCTTCATGTTACAGTGCCTGGTGTCTGTTCTGTCTTGTCACGGGTGGAGCATCACTAACCAGAAGGATGGCTACCACCCGATACAGAGGAGACTTGCGGCATTCAATGGAACGCAGTGTGGATACTGTAGTCCTGGTTGGGTCATGAATATGCACAGGTATAATGCAACATCTTTCGCATCGTAATATGATGATAAACTGATCATCTAAATACATGTCTCACCGAGTCAAAACTTCCAGTTTGTACGAAGACCGCAAAGATGACATGACTATGGCTGAAGTGGAAAACTCATTCGCTGGGAACATATGCAGATGTACAGGATATCGTCCTATCCTGGACGCCTTCAAAACGTTCTCCAAAGATTGCGATTCCAAACTCATGAAACAGATCGATGACATTGAAGAGCTATCAGGAATGAAGATGTGTAACAAGGGTGGACTTATTTGTACCAAAAGCTGTAGCGATTATTCACGTGAAACAGACAGCTGTAAAGCAAATATGGAGAGTCCCGTAAAAGAAATGTGCCTTGGTACTAAAATAATAGAGTTGCAAACTCCGGATTGTAAATGGTTTAAGGTTTACAGTGTTAAAGATATTTTTGATGTGATCAATACAAAAGGCGCAGACTCTTACATGCTAGTGGATGGAAATACTGCAAGAGGTAACCTATTGTGTCTGGAAATATTTTCAAATTAACTGATTCTTTTGGGGTAAAATAATAAAACCTTTTTTTTTTCAGGAGTATACCATATGAAGGATATTCCTAAAGTTATGATTGATATCAGCGATGTAGCAGAGTTAAAAACTCACAGTGTAGTTGATAACCAATTGCAGTTAGGAGGAAATATGACAATGGCTGCTGCAATGAAAGTCTTTGAAGAAATATCTAAGACTAACCCTAGCTATAAATATGCAGCCCAATTATATAAACACATGGACTTGATTGCTCATATACCAGTTAGAAACGTAAGCGAATCAAATGCAGTAAATCGAATTTTTAATAAACATTGCCGTTGTTTAGAAAATATTTTTCTTCTTTTAGATTGGATCTCTGGCAGGGAACCTTATGATAAAGCATCAGCATAACGAGTTCCAATCAGATGTTTTTGTTTTATTCGAAGCAGTTGGCGCTTCATTGACAATCAGTAAGAATAGTTATCCTGCACTCAAGTATTACCTATTTATTTTTTCATGCTCAAAGCAATAATATTTTCTTTTAGGTGATAAACAAGGGAAAATTACAAACGTATCTCTGCTGAGTTTTCTCGAAATGAATATGAACGGATATGTTATATTAAAAATAAATTTGCCACCACTCACAGATGTTGATGTGTTTCATAGTTTCAAGGTTAGACGATAAACTTATTTACTTATCATTATATTTTAGGTGGAATGGATCCTCCAAATACTAATACAAACTACTAAATCTGTCTCCATTCTGCAATCTGTTAACTCTTGTGTTTCTTCTTAAGTCAGGATTTACCTTTCAAATGTACTGCTCACAACTGCCATGGTTAACATAACTGGTTAATACCAAGGCATGTTTTGTAAAATATGCAATGATTGTTTAGGTTTTCGGGAGACATTTACAGCACGGGGCGTAGCCAGCAATCACTTTTGAATTATGATGAAAGGATAATTTTTAGGATTCAACTAGTTTTATAAAATGTTGTTTATTTACAGATTATGCCACGAGCTCAAAACGCCCACGCTCATGTAAACGCCGCATTTTTAATCCACTTTTCGCAAGATAGAAAAACAGTATCTAAGATGAATGCAGTTTTTGGTGGTATCAATCCTAAATTTTCCCACGCGAAAAAAACAGAAAAAATATGTCGAAGGAATGGATGTGTTCAATAAAAATAATTTGAAGCAAGTTTTAAAGACTTTGTCAGATGAAATTGAGCCTGATTTTACTCCTCCAGAACCATCTCCCTTATATAGGAAGAAGCTGGCCGTTAATCTATTTTACAAGGTTAGTTTAAAAAAATTACACCAGTTGTTGCTTAAAGTTAAAGTTACTAATCCCTGGTACCTTTTTGTAGTTCATCGTTCACATTAGTCCAAATGGAGCTTTTGAAGATGTGGAACTGTCCGGCGGTGAAGAAATTCCAAGAGCTGTATCTAAAGGAGTACAAGATTTTGATACCAACAAAGAGGTTTGGCCATTGAATAAGCCAGTACCAAAAATAGAGGCTTTGGTTCAGTGCTCTGGTGAAGCGAAATACGTTAATGATCTGGCAACTATACCCGGAGAACTTTATGCCGCGTTTGTGCTATCAACTCAATCAAGTGGTACCATTGAAAAGATTGACGCATCCGATGCTTTGGTAAGTAAAGCAATGGATTATTTTATTTGCAAATAGATTTTTTAATACGTACACAAAACTAACTATGGTTTTCATGTTCCATTGTCTCGATTGTGTCGTAACTTAAGACGGGATCTGGACTTCTTCGGTGTGACTTACAAAATTTAAACATTCACTGTAGACACGATCCTGTCTTGAGTGTGTCCACATTTTATTCTTATTGTCTTAGCTTTACCGATTTATAATGTTTTGTCACTTTATTTACTGCTTTTTTGTTATATTATGCTTATTCTTGTGTTTTAAAATGAATTTGCCCGTCAAGTAATAATAATAATAAATACATTCTAATTTTCCAGAAAATTAAAGGAGTAGTCGCATTTTTCAGCGCTAAAGATATTCCAGGAATAAATACGTTTACTCCAGATGATTCGTTTAAAGAAGAAATATTCTGTGAGAAAGTCTTATGCTACGGCCAACCTCTTGCGATGATTGTTGCTAAAACAGAAAATCTAGCGAAAACCGCTTCACAAAAAGTAAAAGTTGTCTACAAAGATAAAAGTACAAAAGCTCCAATTACCAATATTAGACAATTGCTTAAATCTCCCAATGCAAAGGACAGATTAACACCACACAACAAAATAGAACCAAAAGAGAAAGGTACTGATGTAACAAAGGTGATCAAAGGATCATTTGATTTCTACGGTCAATATCACTATACGATGGAAACACAGTCATGCGTTTGCATTCCTACTGAAGATGGTTTGGATATTTATCCTGCGACTCAATGGATGGATCACGTTCAAAACGTGGTTTCAAAAGCACTACAAATCCCTGAAAATAAGTAAGAATAAAGCATGATTACAGGTTGATATTTTGAAAATATATGGATTTCGCAATAATTAGAAGGTATTTTTTTACAGAATCAATATCAATGTTCGTCGATTGGGTGGAGCATATGGTGGCAAAATAAGCAGGCCAAGTCAGATAGCAGTAGCTTGTGCGCTTGCAGCAAAAAAACTTAACAGACCAGTTAGATTCGTCATGTCGATGGAATCCAATATGAGTGCTATTGGAAAGAGAGTCCCTTACGCCAGTGATTACGAGGTGACACTATTTGACAAACCCTTTATTACAGTATCGTAGAAATGAAATGTTAGTATTGTGACCCTTAAAAATTTTTTTAGGTTGGAATCAACGACGATGGAAAAATTCAATATTTGAAAAACATATTTTACGCGGACAATGGGTTTTGTAACAATGATAAAGTGGCTGATTATGTTTTACATTCTTTTCCTAACTGTTACAAGACAGACACGTGGTTGGCTGAACCAATCAGCGTAACAACTGATACAGCATCTAATACTGCGTGTCGTGCTCCAGGTAAATGAACTTTTGTTAGTTTTTTTTGCAAAGGTTATCTTAACGAAAAAGATTAATTCTTACTTTAAATTTATTGATTCAGGGACAACTGAAGGCGTAGCTATGATCGAGAACATTATGGAGCACATTGCTGTTGAAACTGGTAAAGATCCGTGGGATGTTCGAATGGAAAACATGGATTTAGAAAATAGTGCTCTACCAGAGTTGTTGGATACTTTCAAAGCATCTTCTGATTTCAATAGACGTCGCGACGAAGTCAATAGATTCAACGAAATGAATCTTTGGCGGAAGCGTGGAATAAGTCTTTTGCCGCTAAAGTACAATTTTTCATTTTGGGGAAATTTCACATCAATGGTGTCAATTTATCATGATGATGGAACGGTGGCAGTGACCCACGCAGGAATAGAGATGGGCCAGGGATTAAATACAAAAGTGGCTCAAGTTTGTGCACATATCCTCGGAATACCTCTTGAAATGGTTTCTATAAAGCCAAACAACAACTTCGTAGCGCCTAACGCCATTGTTTCTGGAGGAAGCTTGGCTAGTGAAGCTTGCTGCTACGCTACAATCAAGGCTTGTCAAATGCTTTTGGAAAGATTAGAACCGATAAAGAATAAAATGGAAAATCCAACTTGGCCTGAACTGATTCAGAAAGCTCATGGTTCACTAGTGGATTTGAGTGCACACTACATGTTTACAGCAAAAGACGATGTTAAACCATATGTTATTTGGGCTCTGACAGCCACAGAAGTTGAAGTTGATCTTCTGACTGGAAATCATCAGGTGCTGAGAGTTGATATATTGGAGGATACTGGAGAAAGCTTAAGTCCCTTAGTAGACGTTGGCCAGGTAAATAAAATAAACCAACTTGATTAATATGTTATATAATGGATATAGACTTATATTTTTATTAGCTATTATTCCTTTTCAGGTGGAAGGTGCTTTCATAATGGGACTTGGATACTGGACATCTGAAAAATTGGTGTTTGATGAACACACTGGCGAACTGCTCACAAACCGTTCGTGGAATTATAAGACTCCGGGAGTAAAGGATATCCCAGCAGACATGAGGGTTTCCTTCAGAAGAAATGCGCCAAACCCTTCTGGAGTATTGCGTTCCAAAGGTAAGTCAATGTAACGAGATGCATGGAGTTAGATTTTAACCAGGAGTATAAATATCTCACTTATAATGTCTTTCATCATTATTAAAATTCCATATCTACATACCCTTCGCCCCAGTATGTGAAATATATGGATTTCACAAACCATTTTCAAATGAAGTGTTCGGCTGTCAGCTTTCTTGACATGTTTTTGATTCAAACCTTTCTACATTATTTTATTTATTCTACGTCAAAAATTTTCTTCAGTTAAAGTTATTGTTGTTTTATTTTAAAATGAGATCACTGGTCAGACAAATATTTCATGCCATCTTTTGTATATTGTTACTATTTCATTTCTCTGCATCGACAACCAAATTCTTTCAAACCTTTTCACATTGTTACACACCTTCAAAAAGTAAAAGATTATTGTTTATTTTAGCCACTGGTGAACCTGCATTGAATTTGAGTGTCTCAGTAGTGTTTGCCATCAGACAGGCTCTGAATGCTGCAAGAGCTGATAAAGGATTACCACAAAACGAGTGGTACCCAATAGGTAAGCTGCTTAAACTATGTTTTTTTATTTATTATATTTGATTATAAAAATAATTTTGAAATTATGGCAAAAAATAAAGACAAAGTTGAACTTACGATTTTCCATTTTTATGTTATCAACCAAAATTAATTTGTCGGAAACATAATACAAAGAAATATGTTACTTTACGTTATTTAATTTGATTTATCGGTTAAAAAGAGGTAACGTTATTAACAAAAAAATAACAGAAATACTTTTAGTCGTTTATTTATTTATTTCAGGGTGATTTTAAAGCGTTTTTTTGCGATAAAGAGGTTGCCTCAAGAGCGCTGTGCAATAAAGACGTTAGATCACATGGACGTTTTGCAGCTACCAAGCGCATGGACGGTTGGGATTTAATACATGAGTCTCCTGCATTTTAAAGTTAATAAAAAACATTCTTATTTGCAGTCAAATGATTGATAATTTATTTGAACAGATAATTCGTTCGGCTAAGAATAATTAACCTTTTTTTTCTTCTTCAATATGTGTTTATTTTTAATTCTGAAATCCTTTTTTACACAGGGTTAAGTTAATATTTACAAATGACTCATTATTTTTCTCCGTAATGTACGTTTTTGTGTCCTTTTCCCTAGATTTTTTGTCGTTTATTTCTATTTGAATGAATGAAAGTTTACCCTCCTTATAAGGAGAGAAAACAAACACATATTTATATTTTAAAATATACATTTATTAAAAAATATTTTTTTGTTTGTTTCAGAAATGCCGTGTACTGCAGAAAACATCCTTTTAGCCGCCGATGTTTCGATATTCTAAAATAAACGCTGCATGCTGCCGGCCAGCATATAAAAAAAACTCAGTAAAAATGCAGTCCATTAAAATAGCGTTGCTACGAATAACCAATCAAAAACCGATTAGAAAAATACGTCTGATGCATGGATTTTGATACTCGACAATCGATCATTGTTTTATTTTTTTAAATGTAAATATTTAACCACCTCAACAGGACAAGAGGCTTAATAAACCGAGGAGAACTACGTCACAACCACCCAGGCTTTAGAAAAATTACTTTTGAATTTTGTATTCTCACTGGGAATAAAACCCGGGACCTCCGCATAGTTTGGCCATACTCTATGAAGTCTGCGAACTAAACAATTATTTAATGAATTTTCGTTATTCCTAATATTTTCATAATGTACTATAAATATTTTTTTCAGTTGTCCCTTGCCGTCAGTGCCTAATGGGCTTGAAAACCTTTTTTTTTTTAACAAATAATTTTTCACAAAGATGTCAGTTACTGCGTTTATGCTTAGGACGTACGGTAGTGTGTTAGTAGCCTAAACTAAATTCATATACATTTTATACAAAAAGTTTTGGTTGGAAGTCGTAAATACTTTTTTATGATTTATTCAACGATATTTTAAAAACAAGATGTTAAATGGAAAAACACCATAATTATTATTTATGTTTTAAGTTTTCGTATTATTTTTCTTTGATATGTTTATGCGCATATTACATTATTGTTTTAAATAAGTATTACAATATTCAATGCAAGTTTATAATATTATTATATTTATAAGTAAACCAAAATATTTTTTATAGTAGTAATTAAACACTATTTTTGTCTTCAGGTATTAAATTGTCATTGTAAGGGCTATGGTAAAATTATTTATAATATGATATACTGTAAAAATCTAATCTGTATTTTGTGTAAAAAATATGCTTAAAAGGTTACAAGTTAAATGTCATATTTTATGTTATTTAAATAAAAAAATCTTTCAAACATGAATAAAATAAAATAAAATTCTTGAAAAAATTATATTAAAAAAGGTTTTTTTTTTTAGTAAGGACTAGATATAAATTGAGAACCAATCAATCAAAGTTGGACAATCACTTTTATTTTCATGAATTTTCAGTAGAGATGATTTTCGGTTTTTTAAATTTCAAGTCCACAACATACGTGCACACGAGAAGAGAATAAAGCGCACTTTATACGGGACAGAAAACTGTACAGTTTCTTGTGCAGTTTGCAAACTGTCCCGTATAAAGCGAAAACTGTATGAAATATTGAATGGTCGTCGCCACGTTTGGCTGACCTTACAGTAATTTTTTTTACGTAGATATTGATATATTTAGGGCTTTTAAAAACGTAAAAAACAAATAATATATTTACATTAATAGTTATATTAATAATTTCCTGTGTGCAAACATACGATAGTAACTTACAAAAGCGCTTAAAAAATATACATATTTAGCATGTCTTTCGACAGATTGTAGAATTGTGTTTAGCCCTATAACTATTGAATGGGACCAAGAACGCAACACACACAAAAGGTTGTGGTATTTTTTTTACGAACAACATAAAAAATAATTCTTAAGCATAACGCTTGCCTGAAAAAAAACTTTTTCTTCCTTTTAATTATTTATTTTGTCTGCCTTGTAGTGCAATGGTAGCGCCTTTGGCTACCGTGCATGAGGTCGCGGGTTTGATTTCCGTAGGGGGTCAACATGAAATATTTATTTACATGTGATTTTCAGATTAATATTTCATGTGATTAAGTAAAATTTTAGGCATTTTTGTGACAAATAAAGTTTGCCCTGTGTTTTCCTTATGTATAGTATAATTTTGGTTAATAGAAAATAGTTCGTAAGAATTTAAAAAAAAAATCGACCAATTACCAATTTTCTGCCAAATCTTGTGTCAAATAAAAAAAAAAAAAAAACCCCACCCTTTCAAAATATGACGTAGATTTAAACTGGTTTGAGTTGTTTTTCGAGTTTTGTTACAACTCTACCGATTTTTTAAAGCTAATCCGCGAAATTTAATAGATTCAGTTTTAACTAGAAAAAAAAGCGGAAGAAAAGAAGGTTAAATACGCGACCAAATGCTTTTGATTGCCCCTATCACTGTCTCGGCTCTAAGATTAGAATAAACACATTTTCACCCCAACCCTGCTCAAAGAGCTGCCCAAATTTACAGTGATAGGGATATTAGTAATTCTACCGCTTTTTTAGATGCAGTTAGTTATGCACCACTATTGGGTGCAGATAAGAAAAAGTAGAAAATAGCCCGTATTATGCCAACCATTCTATCATATTTCATACGAGGAGTGTTCCGCGAATTTTGTAATCGGCAAGTGTTTTTTACAAAGAAGGAAGGTAACATTTAGTGCGGCGCAGAATCTATTAATAATCGAATAATTTATAGCCGGTTATTTTAAGAAACGTCCGCTCGCTTCGCACCGGTTTGGTATGCATCGTTGGGCTGCCATAAAGGAAAGTCGCGGGTAATATGAACTAATTTTTATATCATGCGTGTTTTTTATTGAAATATATTTTTTATGTGATACCTTGGACTGGCGCTATACCTTGGTAAGAATAGGCAAAAACATGTTAAAGACTTGTTCAGAAAACTCAGTTCTCTTGTACTTAGTACTTCCAATATCGATGGCGCGGTGTGTTCTTTAACTTTACACGACACTTTTACTGTCTGTAGGCATGCGCAGAAATCGGACCATAGAATACACAGTGGTTGCATAAAACTCGTATACTTTATAATCTCTATCGTCGTCTATCTTATCGATTTTATGCAGATCTACAGTCGATTTTGCAATACGACTTTTCGAATCTGACTTTAAAAAAAAAATCGATTTACAAATAAGTACCGTCATTTTATTTTTTAAAGCATTTATTTTATTTAATGATAAGCGCAGATAAATTCAACATATTATGAATTAACTTTGGTCCCTATGATTCTACCCAATTATAGAAATTTTGGAATTTTAAAAAAAATTTCGACCTCTGTCATTTTCTCGTTATTCGATAAAAAAAAATCTAATCTAGACTCCAAATTTCGTAGATTCATGGTTTCCCGCTTTATTCGAGTTTTGTTACACCATGTGTATGTAGTAAGTAAGTACTAAATGAATAACAAGTTCAAGTTCAGATAAAAAGCGCATTTAGATTTGCATAATTCACAAAGTAAACACACTTCACACATGTAATTTCAAGTGGAAAATGCATTGAATAAACGCAATAGATTACGTATCATCTATTGACAAAGATTAATCATTATTGTAAACAAGATAGAAAAATATAAAAACATTTCTTGGACAGGCCCTGAAGTATAAGACTGCTATATCTTGCCTTCATGGAAAAAATGATCAAGATACACTGCGCTTGGTTTGCCGATGCAGTGCCCTATGCACCACTATTGGGTGCAGATAAGAAAAAGTAGAAAATAGTAGTATTATGTTAAAAAATTCTATCATATTTCATACGAGGAGTGTTCCGCGAATTTTGTAATCGGCAAGTGTTATTTACAAAGTATAGGAAGGTAACACTTAGTGCGGCGCAGAATCTATAAATAATCGAATAATTTATAGCCGGTTTTTTTAAGAACGTCCGCTCGCTTCGCACCGGTTTGGTAGCACGTTGGGCAGCCACGCAGGAGGTCGCGGGTCAATATGAAATATTTATTCAAATGTGTTTTCATATTGAAATATTTCATATGTGATACCTTGGACTGGCGCTGAAGAGTAAAGCCCACTTTATACGGGACAGTTTACTGTCCAGTCTCTTGTTCAGAAAACTACACAGTTTCTTGTGAACCGTTTCTGTCATCCAAAACTGCGCGGTTGGGAATTTCACCTTTACACGGCACAGTTTACTGTCTGTAGGCATGCGCAGAAAACGACGTCGTTATAGAATCACAAAAGTGGACTGTCATAAATGTTGCCATATTTCTAATAATCTCTATGAACGTTCTCTATCTCTATCTCTGACTCATTGTCACGAAAATTGAGCCAAGTTAACACGAGCCCGGAACAAGCGATTGCATTTATCAAATCGGTTTGAAAATAATTGTTCGATCCAGGACGGCCGATTTTCCAAAAATGGGAGATACACTTTATTATTTTTTGACGTGATAACGTCTTATAACTCGATAACGATGGTTGCACAGACGAACAGCTTATACTTATATAATCACGTTTGTTTTGAGCCGAGTGTGCAAGCGACAGCATTATTTTTTAAACATTTTTTAGAGAGGCACGATCGGCCTAAGCGTTCTTTGTAAAATTCTATGTATTTTCCACTCCATCGGCCGATTTATGTAAAAGGTACAATAGTACCGTATATATCAAAAATAAATAAATAAATCAAAAATTGTAATTTTCAATTAACCTCTGCTTTGTATTATACAAAATAATAATAATTCAATTCAATTCATAAAAGTATGCTATTATTAATCAATGTTTTCTTATGACGTTATTACGTAAAATTATCGTCCGTAAAACCGACTTTACAGACAACCAAAAGTTTTTCTTGATTTTTTTAATAATACTTGCGTACAAAAATTTTATCATTTTTTATCGTCGCTTCATTCTTATATGAATAATGTAAAAATAAATATTTACAACTGTTTGTTTACACATATATTCGCATCACTATAATTCAAGTACGTAGGTAACAACAATAAACGATAATATTGTTTGATTCGGTCAATTTAGTTACAGTCGGCAGTGCCTGTTAACGTGCGGTGAAGTTCAGTTGTTTGTCGCAACATGTCGCGAATAACGTTTAGCATAAACGGAAAAGAGCATTCAGGTACCTAATACTCATTACAAACATAATAGGATTTTTTCAATAACCTTTAATTTTATATTCATTCATTCAAAAATATTTATTCATTTAATTCATTAATTCGCTCAGTCCCTTGCATAGGGCACTGCGTAGGTAGTAGTTCCATCAGTGCAGTGTTATTCAGTGTCTACATTATTATTTTTTTTTTTTTTTATGTTGGTACCCACGTGAAACGAACTCGCAACCTCATGCAATGTGCTGTTAGAAATACTAAATACTCCCAGAATTTAAATTTCAATGTTTACGTATTACTTACGACTATTTTTCACGGAATACTGCAAATTCAAAGTTGCATATTTTTGAGTTCACCAATATGTATTACCCACACACCTACTAAATTTTGCAAGTGTCCACATTCAGACAAAAAGCGTCAATACGTCTCTGGTTAATACATATATACAGGGTGTAACAAAACTCGATGTATAAGCCAGTGAATCTACATAATATTTGGAGTCGATTTTGTTGAATTTTTTTTTTTAATTGTCCCTTAGTTTTCGAGAAAATTGAGTACGAAGTTTATTTTTTTTCGTTTTTTTTTTTTTTGCAAATTGTTATAAAATATCTTGTATTTAGTCAATTAAATACTTTCCATAAAGAATACAAAATTAAAAAACCCGTTTCAATAAGAATTTGAGCAATTTTACTTAATCTGCCATACTTATGAAAACTTTTGTGAGAAGAAAAAAAAATTTTTTTCAAGCTCAGATTAAAAAGTCATATTACACAATCGTCTCCAAATATGATGTAGATTCACTGGTTTCCCGCTTGTACATCGAGTTTTGTTACACCTTGTTTTAGCCAGAAAAATATCAAACATTTGAATTTTATTTATGCTTTTGACAGATTTATAAATTCATCGTTAAATATCATGATGCTCAATTGCGTATAATATGATAAGAACGTTTTTGTTATTATCTATCAAATACAAAACAAACCAACTTCAACTGACCAACAGTCGGCTGTAAAAATGATAGCTATTTTTAAACAAGAAAGACTTAATGAATACAATCTATTTTTATCTTAATATTTTTATAACCAATTTTTTTTTTCCTAGTACAGTTTCTACTTCAGAAAACTGTACAGTCTGTCAAAAGACACGCTAAATATGTATATTCTTAAGCGCTAACGTGAGTTATTATCGCACGTTTGCATACAGGAAACTATTAATAAAGCTAATAATGTAAATGCGTTATTTGTTTTCAACGTTTTTAAAAGAATTCAATCTATCAATATCTACTTAAGAGTTTTCTTAAAAAACATTATCTGTGAGGTCAGCCAAACGTCGCGCCAACCATTCAATATTCCATAAAGTTTCCGCTGTATACGGGACAGTTTGCACACTGGAAAAGAAACTGTATAGTTTTCTGTCTCGTATAAAGTGCGCATTACGAGTGTATAATAGCTTTTTTTATTTAATTATTTTTATTACAGTATCTGAAGAAATAAGTTCTGATATATCTCTCGTCAGCTACCTGAGGAATAATGCCAACCTCCGAGGGACTAAGGCCATGTGCCATGAAGGGGGATGTGGAGCCTGCATAGTCACCGTGGCCGCTCTGGATCCAGCCACACAAAAGCCAAAAGTGTTTTCTGTCAATTCCGTAAGTAGACCATTCAATTTATTTACTTATTTTAAAAATCCTTTGTCAATTTAGTCGATAATACTTATCTCAGCCTTGCATTCTGCTCTAGTCTCGACATTTGTACACCTATCAGTCTTACGACACATTCAATCGCATTTCAACAGCATTCAGCCTGATTTTGTCCATCTTTTTCATAAGGGTCGATAACAGAACTCCGTTACTGTTTTAGTGGGTGTTAGTACCACTTATGGGTCACCTACTTTTAGGTGAACTACTTTTAGTGTCTTTTAGTATGTGATGGGTGCACAGAGAGAAATGAAAGAGTACTTTGTGCAAAAGTAACGTGGAGTCACAATGAAGGCTAAAATGATTCTCGTGGTAGTTCGGCAGCGTTCGGCGGAGGTCGGTCGACTCGCGCCGCCTTGCGACGCGCGCGTGACGTATTACTTCCGCCGCACTGACTGTACTGCCAATTTGTTTCTTTCTATATGAACTTACATATTTGCCACGGTAGATTTTAAGGCACCGTTAACTAACCCTGCTTTCAATATTCTTATCCACGTTCCCATCTCGAGTTACAGTATATTACGTTATGATGGCTTCATGTTTCAGTGCCTGGTGTCTGTTCTGTCTTGTCACGGGTGGAGCATCACTACAGTGGAGGGAATCGGGAACCAGAAGGATGGCTACCACCCGATACAGAGGAGACTTGCGGCATTCAATGGGACGCAGTGTGGATACTGTAGTCCTGGTTGGGTCATGAATATGCACAGGTATTATTAGTCCTAACCCTGTTTCTTCAGATTTTTTGACACTGTCTGATATTTAAGTGTGCATCTTGAACGCTCTCAATCATATTTGGTCATGTTAACATTGTTTCTTAGAAGACTAAAAATATCAACACAGAAGCAGTTGCGTAGAGTGGGGAATCTGCTGCACATAATATAAATGGCGTAGGTATTGAATGTGAACTTTTCGATGAAGTGGACTTTTTAAAATCTTAATTTAGGTGACAGTATTCAGATTACTACTACTCTGCTCTCCCTTACCCGCACCTAATAGTACATAGAGCCCTGCATTGATACATAAGTGCAACGAATTTTGATCATCGTGATTGGAGGAATATAGTATCTTTGATTATAAAAATTTGTGGTTTTATGAAGATGGGATCTGTTAGTGAGTTGTGTGCCGGAGATGATGATATATCACACTAATGTGTCTCAAGATTCTAATTCGTTGCTTTTTTACAGTTTGTACCAAAGCCGGAAAGATGACATGACCATGGCTGAAGTAGAAAACTCTTTCGCTGGTAACATATGCAGATGTACAGGATATCGCCCGATACTAGATGCCTTCAAAACATTCTCCAAGGACTGCGATCCAAAACTCTTGGACCGTGTAGACGACATCGAGGAACTCAACATGTGCAACAAGAATGGCCTGATTTGTACCAAGAGTTGCTCCGACTATTGTCACGTGGAAGATAAATGCAAAATTGACATGGAGACTCCTAAAAAAAAAGTTGTATGGGAAGTCAACATGTAATAGAATTGAATACCCTGGATTGTAAATGGTTCAAAGTTTATCAAGTCAATGATATTTTTGACATTTTCGAAAAAGAAGGAACGGACTCATACATGCTAGTTGATGGAAATACTGCTAAAGGTTTGTTGTATTCTTAAATCCTTATAGATCTAGTATATTTTCTAGTGTTGTAAGATTCTATTGAAGATTTTCTTACCTGCCATTCTCACCTAGTTAGTAGATAACACAATGTGAATAGACCCTGAGAGTTTAATGTGAAAAATAATATTGACCTGCTATTAATATTATAAATATATAATATTGTGTATTATGAATAGGTTAGTTTATTAGCATTATCAGCTGATCGTTTTGAAAAGTTCTTGTTGTTTTAGATACCACTTTTTGCTTATCTTGAGTTCTGTCTCGGGGCCAACAATCTACTAAAATATTTTAAAATATAAACACTAGTAATAGTTTTCAATTAACCCACCTGCATGATTTCGCTAGCAACGATATGATTTAGTATCAAATATTTTTTGAATATCCGATTTGAAATTATGTTTTCCATAATACCTATCTCAATGTGATCTTATCAACGGATTTAAACCTTTTTGTGCTGCAATCGGTTATAAATATCTTAACAAGATTTGTGCAATCTTATAGAAGATAACAGATACAAATAAAATTTGGTTTTAATTAATTTAAATACGTTTTGTGTTGAAATATTCAATTTTAAATTTGTAGTGAGAATTTTAGTTAAAAATTGGTATTATTTGTTTTTAATTATAATAGATACAAAATCAATACCACAAAAATAAATAAGTTACGTTAATGTAAGAACTGTCCTTTTGAACTCGTGTCAAAAAATCGTGAACTTTTATAATTATACAGGTGTATTTTTAATGCATTCTTTTGAAAAGAGTGGTTAAGGAGAAACTAACCAATAAATATAAAATCTAAAAAATGTTACAAAATATTATTAAACTTCTCCGAGACTCTTACATTTTATATAGAAACGTCCGTAAAAACAGATTTTGCGATGAAATTTTACTATTTATGCATGTCTGCTTACATACAAGTACAAGTGATGTACACATCACGCTCGGTGGAATGAATGCGGTGGAAATAAACAACTTTGAAGGTATCAAATTTCGATGTTAAAAATTTGCCAAAACCCATTTTTCTATGAATACAATGCATTGAAATTAGTAACACATCTGTATGTTCTGTATACAGGATAAACTACATTGTTGCAAAATCTAAAAAATGATGTTTTTTTACTGATTCAAAGTACACCATCTTCATCCTATTTACTGTTGTCTTTCAGGTGTAATACCACCTGAAACAATTACCAAAGATTTTGATCGATATTAGAGATGTGAAGGATTTGAAAACCTTTACCATTGATAAAAACTTGGTTCTTGGAGCGAATATGACCCTTGATGAAGCAATGAAAGTATTCCAAGACGTATCGGAGAAATATCCAACATTCAAATACACCAAACAACTTTGTAATCACATGGATTTGATTGGCCATGTCCCGTTAAGAAATGTAAGAAAAACGGTTATTTTATATATTTTTGTAATTTTTTTATACTCAAAAAGTAATCAATTTCAACTTTAATGTAATAAAGCGTTTAATAGAAGATTATTCAATTCTGATGGATCATGAAGAAATATTGGTAAAAAAAAAGCTTGGAATTTTTGTCAATAGATGGTAGAGAGCTCACGATTGAAACAACATGCCAAATTCACACTGTATGTATATTTAGTATATTTATATGTATATTTTAAAAATATGAAAAGGTAGTAATAATAAAAAAAATCGGTGTGCGTCGGACCACACGGTGGAAGTTATACTTCTTTGGCCATTCTCATACACCCACTCACGCACACAAACAGACATGATATATAAATGAAATATAAGACATTTTTCAATATTATTCAATATATTTATATTCAATATATTATACGTGACTTCATTATTATATTATATACACCTATATTAATCATTATCAGTTATTTCTTCTATAATCATTCTTTCATCTTTAAGTCATGGAGAAAAACCGAAGCCATTGCAATAGCGTATTTTCTAAAAAGATAATTCGCTAAAATGACGCGTAAGAAGTAAATAAACAAAAGAAATGACAACTGTCAAAGTCAGACCAATACAAGCATCAGTGACTGTGGCGCCATTTTCTCTTAGCGCCATTTTCTCTTAAGCGCCATTTTCTCTTAAAAATCAGCGTGACGCGGTTTCTCGACCAACATCCCACCCCAAAGTGTCTAACGGGCGCAAAGAAGTATAACTTCAATAACCATATACCCTTTCCAAGACTTCATCATCTCAGTAGAGATTTCAATAAAAAAAACTATATATCTTGGGAAGAAATTGCGCCAAATCGACGATTAGTGGTCACCAGCAGAAGGTAAAAATATCTCCCGCTATGGTCCGGGCGTGTTCGGGGTAGCTCGGCTCGTTTCGTTCGTCTCGCGTCCGCCCGGTGGACGTCATTTCGTTCGCCATACTTACCAATCAAGCGTCCTATGTTGGTATAATAAGAAATGTACAAATAAGTAGTAGTGTGGGATGGTTTGATATGAATCTAAACGTGGGGCAATGCATTCTCAGATTTTTGAGAGGATGATAATACCGGTCTAATTTGATTTAGGTTAGTGATTTGACTGGTCATACGGAAGCGTATGGCTGTTCATCTTTCCTTCATGTAAATAAATGGTAAACTATTCGTGCAACTTGGGTGACATGCAGTGCCCTATGACACACTGGGGCGCGGTATAAGGGAAAGTAGAATTAGTGGTAGTAAATATTATCCGGATGTTCATGTTGTCTTGAATTTTAGAATTATCATATAACCGCACAGCAGAGATTTATATACTTACGTTTTTATAGATGGTGAAAATTAAATGGGAAAAATATCGATCTGTGACACTTCTAAAGTATTTAAAAACGGTCATGAAAGGAAAAAGTTTCAACAGGATCAATTTTGCCACCACTAACAGATGACTATGTTTTTCTTAGCTTCAAGGCAAGAAATTTTCATAATCTCAGCATCAATTTTTAGAAGATACTTAGGTTTATAAAATAATATATTCTGAAAATTTTTAGTAGAATGGCCACGTGCCCAAAACTACCACGCCCACGTGAACGCCGAGTTTCTTCTCCGATTTGCAGCTGACAAGCAAACTGTTTCTAATGCGTCAATAGTCTTGAGGAATCCAACAAACATTTTGCCACATGCTGTTTAATGCAGAAAATCTGCAAAAAGGGTAGATAATTTTTGACGAAACTTCCACCTTAAGCTGAGTCTTCTCGAACTCGCAAAAGAAATTGTTCCTGATGTATCACCACCAGAACCTTCTCCCGAATATAGAAATAAAGTTGGTGTTCATCTATTCTATAAGGTACCATTTTTAACAAATACCTAATATTTATCAGTTGAAAAAGAGGATTCTTAATTATATTTTGGAATTAATTAATGAGGATGTTGTAAATAGGAATGTGGCGGTGGTTCTGACTTTGTAATACATGAGGTGAAGCATCGGTCACAGCAACCCATGGTATCTAATGTCATCCAGGCGAAGGCGTTTCGGCCTGGCTAGGCCATATACTACGCATGCCTCGAGAGCCTTAAACAATGCTTGCCTATTTTACTAGGAATTGGTTTCGGCGTCCCTGGTCGTCCACTGTTGGACATATTCGTCGGCCAGTTTGCGTCAGAGCAGGCTTGCGGGACGTGGACTTGAATAGGGAGGTTGCCACGGTGAGCTGTCCGAGCTTAGCGGCGTTCGTTGGCCTGGAGGCAGTGTTGGTTCCATATGCTCCACTGGGAGCGGATTTGGTATGATGATGGATAATGGAATATAACGCAATTTACGTTATAGTTTCTATTAATATATGGTTTAAAGGCCCAAAATTATATAAGTCGGACTGTCCTTAACTAATTTTAATATTTATAATTAACTTATTTTAATTATTTAGTGTGTATAATGTATTGATTTTTTTTTTCTAGTTCATTCTTCATATTACGTCAAAAAATGTATTCGAGACAATAAGGAAATGTCTCGGAGGTGGGAAGGAATTTGAGAGAATCTGAGTATTCAAGTGGAATAACAAGACTTTGATTACAAACAAAAATGTGGCCAGTAATACAAGGCAATTCCTATCTAGTTGCATTACTTCGTGTTATGGGAGAGGCCTAATATTCTATCAGATTTTCCATCTCAACCAGGAGAAGTGTACGCGGGTTTGTTCTGAGCAAAATCCCAAAAGGAACAATCGAATAGTATTGACTTCAAATGGCTTTGGTAAGTAATCTATACTTACATCTTTCGGATAATCAAGTAATATTGGTAGTATTATTCTCATGCACCTGCAGGTTTGGGGGGAAAACTAAGACTTCATTCGCTTATGGACCGTAGAGATATTCTCGTATTTGATTGTATGTTGCTTGACAAAATTGTCATTTCTTTTTTTTGACTGTGTTCGAGTAGATTGAAATTGATAATTTTCGTGTTCGACAGAGAGCTACGTTGGTTACATTGCTTTGTTCCAAAAGAAAAAACCCACATACTATATGCATTACCATAGTTTAAGATATATAGCTACAATTATTTGCAACAAACCTAAATAGTTACCATCGATTTCTTTCACAATGATGAAATGAGATTAATCATAATCTTACAATAATACTTTCCCCTTAAATAAATGTTTGCATACTCTGAACATAAGTTATTCTTTAGATTATTTTTTGTTTTTATCTTAATATTACATTTTGTATGCTTACTGTACTTTTATATTATATTATTATGTACATTGCTTTGGTGTTGTTCTTATCATTTGTTTTGTAAAAGCCCAAGGATTATCGTGGAAGATAAAATTGAAGCTAAAACTAAAGGGACTAATGTTACGAGGTTGATCAAAGGTTCCTTCGATTTTCATGGAAAATACCATTACACAATTGAGACCCAGACTTGTGTTGTAATACCTGAAGAAAATATCTATCATCACTAATAGATCGATAATAGATACATTTCAAATATTATTTTAAGATAGACAAATTTTTGACAATCGCGTATTTGACTAAATTTGTTTGTATCTAAAGATAGCTGATATTTTATTTTCAGTTCAAATAAAATTGTCAAGCTTTGAAAAGTTTAAGAAAAAATTATATTTTATAACATCGAAATACGATACAATAAAGAAAGGTTTTTATTTATCAATTTTAAAATGGAGTTTTTCAAAAGGCTTATTTCTCCTTGATTGTATAAAAAATCAAAACATCATCTAAAAAAAGGCCAATTCTTCAGTGCCTAATTTTCAAAGAATGAATATACACGCATTAACTTAAGTGCACAGTGCACATATTCCCTTCGATATGTATATTTGTCCGCCTCGTAGCATAGTGGTAGCACATTTAGCTACTGTGCATGAGGTCACGGGTTCGATTTCCAAGGGGGTCAACATGAAATATTTATTTACATGTGATATACATATCAATATTTCATGGGTGATATCTTGGACTGGTACTGAAGCGTATAACTGATCATCTTACCTTCATGTAATAACATTATCAATATACACTGCACTTGGTGTACCGATGCAGTGCCCTATACACCATTGGGTGCGGATAAGGGAAAGTAGTAGTAATATATATAATGTTCTTCCACTACAAAAAAGGAATGTGTTTGTTTGATGATAAATGACGTTTCACAACTTACTTTATCTAAAATTTAATGATTCGAAAAGTTATTCTTAATTTATTGACAATATCCTACCTTAATTTTTTTCATCTCTTCAATAATTCAGAATCAACATCAACATTCGGAGAATCGGAGGAGGATTTGGAGGGAAAATTACTCGTCCTCCACAAATTACCATCGCGTGTTCTCTTGCGGCTATGAAGCTCAACAAACCTGTTCGATTTGTCATGTCCATGGAAGCCAATATGGCATTTATGGGAAAACGACTTCCATGCGCCTGTGACTACGAAGTACAGTAATTTTATTTATAAAATAATGTTAACAAATCATTTTCAAATATATATTTCTGATCTGTATTATTTATTTTTGCAGGTTGGAGTTGACGATGATGGTAAAATTCAGTATTTGGATCATAAGTTCTACGCAGATGATGGTTGCAGTCACAATGATCCAATCACCAACCACACCCTAACATGTTTTGCGAACTGTTACAATACTGATTCTTGGACTGTGCAAGGATATAGTGTACTTACAGATACCGCTTCTAATATTGCTTGTCGTTCCCCAGGTAACTATCAATTTAATAGAAATATTGAATGCGTTAGATTAGAAATCTAACTAACTAACCATCACGCCATTTCCCCGAAGGGGTAGGCAGAGAGGATAGAACACACTTCTCTTGTTGGCATCTTCCGGCATCATCATTCTCTCTGGCATCTTCTCATGCACGCCCGTCGATTATTCCGACTTCTTACATGCCCACTTTCAAGCACTCGTTGTACTTGATCATGCCATGTCTTTTTCGGCCTTCCACGATTTCTACATCCAGGCACAGTCACATCATATATTTATTTAGCCATTCTTTCATCATCCATTCGCTCTACATGACCGAACCATCGTAAAAGACCTTTCTTAATTTTGTCGATAATGCTTATCTCAGCCTTGCACTCTGCTCTAATTTCGACATTTGTACACCTATCATACAAAGCCTTACCACACATTCGCCTGAGAGATCGCATTTCAACTGCATTCAATCTACTTTCATCCTTCTTTTTCCAACACCACGCTTCACTACCATACATAAGGGTTGGTACCAGAACTCCATTATGAACTGCCAATTTAACCTCTTTTGAGAAGCACTTATTAGATACGACCGACTTTAAGGCGCCATTAACTCTGTTACCGGCACTAACCCTCCTTTCAATGTCCTTATCCATATTTCCATCCCCAGTGAACATGCTTCCCAGATATACAAATTCTTCCACCTGTTTCTATAGAAATCTATAGTTTAAAAATATATATCTGATTAGATTTATCAATATAAAATTAATTGTTCTAATGCAGGAGCCACAGAAGGAATCGCAATGATTGAAAACATCATGGAACATATTGCAATTGAAACAGGTAAACATCCATTGGATGTTAGAATGGCAAATATCGAAAAGGGTTCGGTTTTAACTGAGCTATTAGAAGATTTCAAGAAAACAACAGATTTCGAAAACCGTTGTAAAGATATCAATCAATTCAACGAAGATAATCGCTGGCGCAAACGTGGAATCAGCACATTACCCATGAAGTTTAATTTCTTTTATGCCGGTAATTTTTCTTCGATCGTCTCTGTTTATCATCATGATGGAACAGTAGCTGTGTCTCACGGAGGCATTGAAATGGGCCAGGGTATTAATACCAAAGTGGCGCAGGTATGCGCTCACACTCTTGGTATTCCCTTAGAAATGGTTGTAATCAAACCTAGTAACAACTTCACAGCGCCAAATGTAATGGTATCTGGCGGAAGCTGGACAAGTGAATCATGCAGTTACGCAACAGCAAAGGCCTGCGAAATCTTGCTGAAGCGACTGGAACCTATTAAGAAACAAATGGGTAAACCGACATGGCAGGAGTTAGTTAAGAAGGCTCATCTTGGACTGGTAGACCTATGTGCTCAGTACATGTTTGCCCCCAATGAAAAAGCGAATGATTACACAGTATGGGGAATCACTATGGCAGAAGTAGAAGTAGATATTTTAACAGGGAATCATCAAGTATTGAGAGTCGATATATTTGAAGATACTGGAGAAAGTCTCAGTCCACATGTTGATGTTGGTCAGGTAATAAAGAAATTAAAATATCAGATATTATTGATATCCCAACAGTTGCAGTCGCATCTGTTGGGATATCAATAATATCTGATATCAGCCCAGCTTGGGTATAATCCAGTAATTTGTCTACAAGTATTTGTATACGTTCAAAATGTTGTTAACTTAAAATATGCTTGTGTTTAAGTATTTATTGAGAGATTTCTCAATGGTTTTATAAATTACTTTTTTCAGATTGAGGGAGGTTTTATTATGGGTCTTGGTTATTGGACATCAGAAAAGTTGGTTTACGATGAAAATACGGGAGAATTGCTCACAAATCGTTCTTGGAACTACAAGCCACCTGGGAGTAAAAGATATTCCTATTGATATGAGGATATCATTCAGAAGAAATGCTCCAAATCGTTCTGGGGTGCTACGTTCTAAAGGTAAACTAATATTTTTTAGCGTCACTCTGTGCTAATGAACTGTCTTAACCGCGTGTCTGTCAAAAAATTATGTCGTATACTTACTCGTCTTAATCTTTTTCTAAATTTAGCCCTCTTCAAAAGATTAAAACAATATTTATGTTGATTATTTACTTTTTTTAGGCCGTAGAATTGTAAATGCGGCACTTTTAAAAAAAAAAGAAACACTTGAGTTCTTACAATAAACTCATTTATTTCAATTTTGGGGCTGCTTTCAAATAGTCGAAAATAAATGTGCCAGAAAGCAAGAAACAAGATTCGATCCTAGAGATTCTAATCCGGAATCTCCGAATTTACGACCAGACCACAACCCATAATTGTTTTTATGATCTCTCAACGCACTGTGCAATAATCGGTGCAACTTTCATTTGTCTATTTCTTATAGGATGCCCTTACGTTAATTCAGAATAAAATTAAATACTTATTTTTGCAGCAACTGGTGAACCTCCCCTGACTACATCTGTATCAGTAGTGTTTGCCATAAGACAAGCTCTAAACGCTGCTAGAACACAAAAAGGATATCCATTACAACAATGGTATCCAATAGGTATGTAAAATAAAATTCATCATAATCTAAAGAGAAAAAGGAAAAAAATATTTTTTTCTACAGTAAAAAGGTCTAAAATAATATTTAACTAATCTATTTCTAAACACTTTCAGAAATGCCTTGCACTGCAGAAAACATATTGCTTGCTGCTGATACTAACGTGAGTGATATATCTAAATGAGTAATAATACAAATCTACCCTCGGACAGAAACTAATCATAAAACACTTACAATTAATTATTTCAAGAACAAACAATAAGAAAGTTTTAAAAACGATACGCGGTGAAGGAAAATAACAATTTAGAAATTATATAAACAAGCAATAAAACTTTTATGAATGAAATATTTTAGATGACACAAATCCTAGTGTCTTAAAGGTATGTACATAAATATTATAATAAATCATCTAATGTAACCTTATAAGTCAAACTTGTATTTGTAGTGTTACTAAAAATAATTAAGAAAAACTGGACCAAAGATAGACCCCTGTGGTACATTTTTGTGTTCTATCTATACCCAGTACTTACAAAGCAAGAAAGGTACTATTTATCAAACGAACGGGAAATATTATGTAAAGAGTTACAATTTAATAACATAACATCTATGTTAGTACCTCATGTAAATAAAAAAATGAATGTGGTTAAAAATCGAGTAAAATGTTTTTGAGCCGTACACATTTATGTTAATTAAATAAAATAAATCACATTGAATGAAAATATTTATTGCTTTTTGTTGGAAACATATTAAATAATATTATGCTATGTAAACGAAACGTTTTTTCATTATGTACTTATGGAATTTTACAATAGAAATAAAATTGACAATAGAATTCTTCAAATTTAGGTGACGAGGTCCCACATCGTTTTTTATAGTGGACGATACTGCTGAAATAGAAAAAAATTATGAATTATGTTTTTTTCAATAGACAAGAAAATTAAATATTTACATTTAAATGTTGAGTTTATAGGTACGAGGCTAGTCATAAATTATCTATTCAACAATTTTACAATATTCATAAGCTACTATCAACTTTTCTCGTGCGTGCATGAGAAGATGTATGAATGTGGAGGAAGCAAGGGAAATGTGCCAGGACAGAGTGGGGTGGCGTTCTATCCTCTCTGCCTGGTCCTTCGGGGAAGAGGCATGTTGGTTATTTAGTTAGGTAGAATTATCATTCGGTGAACTAAAAAATTTTGAAAGAGTTTCAATTCATCTCATTATTGACGTTATTTACAGACAAATGTTTATATTGAAGTACTCACTGGAAATTTTTACAGGCACTGTTGTCCATTGTCCCTCTCAAAAAGCCCTTTTCACAGATGAGGGGTTAAATTAGCTATTTGAAAAGAAAAGAAAAAATAATGTGTATTTATAATATACTAGTATAAGAAACCTTAAGATAATATTAGTTTATATAGCGTCAAAAACATACAAAATTCGTATTGATTTAAACGCTTCCATTGTGTGCCATAGCACTGAACAAAAAAAATAATTCGTCCTGTTGATTGAATATGAAAAATAATAAAAAAAATATTTGAAAACCGCGGGGATGTTTCAACTATTTTTACTAAATCCATTTGTTCGACACTCATCGAAAATTTTAAAACGCCTCTACCAAACCTTTTTACTTTAACTACCTTTAACATTTACCTTTAACACTTTAACCACCTTTAACATTAATACACGTAACAAAAAATCAGAAGCAGCAAATAAATTAAATAAGTAAATATGTAAAAAAATATCAGTCGAAAGTACAAAAGAAAACTGTGTGGTGCAATTACGGTAGTAAAACCCAAACGTCACTAGACGCCCATTTCCCGCCGAACTGTTAAATCGTTTTTATCTAACTTTACTTATTCGACGAATTTGCTTCTCCAAAAATGTTGATCTTTTATGTCTTGTGGAATGCACAGACCTTGAGAGATTCTACCAAGATTCTACTCTACTTTGAAGCCAAAAATCTGATTCCAATTTTCGACAGTGACAGTTGAGTGACAGTTATCAGAATCGCCAAAATGTCTTAAACCTTAGTAGAATCGATCCCCTGGAAACGATTATGACTTTCAGCCTTCGTATTATTTTGTTAGTAGGTACAGATCAGTTTGTTTTCAAGATAATCCTGGGAAAATAAAATTATAAACTCGTCGAAACGAAAGATTAATAAAAATAAATTCTTACTACATTCAGCCTTTCGGATACACTTGTCTTCGCTGCGTACGAATCCTTTGGCGCAAATGCATTTCTTAAGGAAACAAGTCTCAGTACAATTGTAGGCAGGGGTAGCAGTGCAACTAGATTCACATGGGGCTGGACAGTCTACTAGTCTGGTATTAGCCTCACAACCTTCAGAGAAAACTCAAATTAATAACTCAGAACATTCCAAACTCTTTAAAAGTGTTGGAAAATAGAGAGATTTTATGAAACTCGACCGATGAAAAGACTGTCTGTGTTGTTGTAGGCAGATTTACTAACTTTAAGTTTAACTAAATACCAAATCAAGAGTTGAAACCATTGATTTATTAAAACACCTAGATTTGAACTGAACCCAAAAAATGAATGACACTTCAACTCCGCCAAAACCTCCAACTCCGCCAGACGCGTATTCAGTATTTCTTTAACCGCCGCTGGCCGAGTCGGACGTTCAGAAAACATTCCGAAACGCCTTCCTGTGTAGTGAAACCGTGTAAAAACCGTACGGATAAAATTAACAAAAATGATGGTTTAACTTTCCACATGTAAGTGTTTATTTATATTTGTTTACATAGCCTAAAATAATTATTATTCAAAGAAAGTTTTCTTCTTAAATAATAGCCAACAGCCGTCCACAAGAAAAAAAGTCATTTTAGATGCATGGTAAAATTCATGAACGCTCCTCGTAAGGAACGGGTTAGTATTGTATACTGTTACTGTAACCCTATATATAGCCCATACCTTTTGCGGTGTGTGGGCGGATGCTTGCCGGCAGTCGAAGGGCTCTGATAGGTCGACTCGTGTAAGTGTATTGAGGTGCGGAATCTTCGTGTCATTGCTTTTTCTAAATAATTTACTCTGCAAGGCAGATCTAAGTGTATTATGAATCAATGGTTGAAACCCTATTAATTCGTCTACATAACGACATGATGTCATGACAAGATGTCATAAAGACACCTATTCATCATCATGATATATGATGCTACCATATCCGCTCCCAATGTGTAGCATATGGATTCCACAAACTGCTTCCAAGCCAAGCGATTTGCTGCCAGTTCCCGTGCATCCTCCCAAGTCAAGTCAACGTCCCGCAGCTCTGACGCAAACTGCCGACGGATTGTCAACAGCGGACGTCCAGGATGCCGAGAGTCTGATGCCTTTTAATATAGGCAAGCATGGTTAAGTTTATTAAACAAGTTAATTAGTTTCAAGAAATCCCTGATTTTATATGAAGCGGCTATTTGGTGGCTTTTGGTGGGTGGGTTTTTGGATATATTTAGATTTCATTATCTTTAAATGGTAGGTATCAGAATCAAATACATTTTCAATTCCACCATATTTAAAAATCCGTAGCTTTTGACAAACGAAATTATTAATTTAGATATTTATAACCTAACCTAACCAATCCTAACAAAACAGTGAGATTAAATTCTCAAGCTTTCAGAATGTCAAAATCAAGATTAGAAATGGCCATCTACAGGCTGGGTTACACCTTAGTTCTTCTTCTGGTGGAGGGCAGGACAACTAGGGAAAATTCCAAAGACCTCTGTTCCACACAATTTCTGTCAAAACTACAGTATCCTGGACACGGAACATATTCCTCATTTTCTGGGCACTTTTGGGCTGAAAATTGTTCATCGCAATAAAAAATTTGCTTGATTCTCTCACGTCCAATTCCTTAAATAAGGGTTTCATCTTCAAAACGAACTGATATATGCTATTAAAAGATACATTGAGTCTAAAGTTTTACCATATACGTATGGGATCTCAGTTTTGTTTTGCAGTTGATTCAAAATAAACCTATTTGTGTTGTTTTTGGGATTATCCGAGCTATTTTTTTTTCCTCTCCGACATTACGGCCACCGTTGCAGTCGCCATCTTCAGGGTGAAGTATGTGTGATGTAAAATGTGGTATGTACTTGGAATTTGTACCGTGTCGCAGTCGGCAGTAGGTATTTATTTATGAAACGTCGGAGAGGGAAAAAATCATAACACGGATAATCCTAAAAAACAACACAAATAGAATCATCAACGACCGTGAAAACCTACGTACATACAAAATAAACCTCATGGAATTAAATAAACAAAAGAAACCATTTCAACAAATTTAGCAATGGGTTACCAAAAACAATTATAGCTATACGAGGATGAAAGTCATAATCGTGAAAAGGGTCTTGATAATATTCAAAGTAGTAAAATTCAATGCGTAAAACATAATATTATTATGGTTTCAGTTTAAATTGGTTTTACGACCACTTTTTTAGCCACTTACGGCAATCGTTTTGACGCAAATATTGTTATCGTTTCTGACGTATCCAGTCATGCAGTTGCATCCTGGTTTACAGGGGTTTGGCATAACACAATTTGGTCCAGGTGTTTCCTGATATATAACTTGACTGCAAGTCTTGGGGCAAGGGTTCTTGCATTTACTCATCACCTCATTGGGACCTAGGACATGGAAAATACTAATTATTTGGACTGAATCCTATTTTTGTCTTATTTATTATCCGATTTATTTACTATCAGATCAAATAAAGATAAACACTTGATAGTCTTTGATTTTTGCGTTACTTAACTGAGATGGTTTTGCTGTAACGCATGATGGAGCAAAAGTAACTACAAAAGAACTTACGACATTCATCTCTGTTGATGCAGATTCCGTTTTCTCGAACAAATCCTGGATTACAGATGCACGTTCTCTTGGGCAATTGAAGACACAATCTGGGGATGCTATAGTGCTGCAAGTGTTATCACAAGGCGCCGGCAATCAAACTATTGTAGTGTTGGATGGACAACCTAAAAGAAAAAATAAAAGAAATTAACAATTCCACTAATATTGACAGGCACTGCCTTGAATCCAAAGCCAGCCAATACTAGCTTAACTGAGCCTGAATCCTTTTTTAATTATTAACTAATGAACATTTATAAAGAAGTTTGGACGCAAAAAAAAAAAATTTGATGTGCGAAGAGCACCATGTTAGAATTTCAGTCTAAAAAGCTTCATTTGTATCTTGTTTACTCTTAAAATACAGCTCGATTGTTCTGAGACAATCGATATTTTTGACAAAAAAAAAAAAAATAATGTTTCTTCATAAGTCAAAGATAAGTAAAAGAAATGTCCTGCGCTTAATCAAAGGAAACAGGCCATTTTTAAAAATCTTTCGATATCAGAAAGTTTCCGTTCTTACATTCTGATGGGAAAACGCAATTTCCTTCAATCCTAACGTATCCTGGTTGACATTGGCATCGTGGAACGCAAGGAATCCCTTCTTCAGGAGGAGCAGGGCAGCCACGGATGTATCCTTCGAGATAGGAACCACAATCCTCATCAAATGTGCAGTATGCTGGGCATGCGTTGTACTCCTCATTTGGTCCACAGGGGTTAGGTGCTAAAACAGACAAAAACGGTTTCACCTATTCATGTACAACAACTTTAAAAAAAAAAAATTTGTGTTCTTGGGATGCCAAACATTAAACAATAGGGTTCTTCCCAATAGCATGAATATCCTTGAAAACGTTATAAATATTTAAAGTATATTTTTACAATTTCAACGATATAAAACACAAATGATCCAAAATTTGGTTTTCATTTATAAATTTATGTTTTAAAAACACGACGAAAATACGAATGATTTTTAACGCCCGTTATTGGCTAATGACGTCATAACCGTCGACCGTGAAAGGCGTGAAATTCATTCCGTAGTGAGCGCCTATATTGCTGTGACGTCACACCGCATGCGCGCCAAACGGAAGATTTTGCGAGCGATTCGAAAAAGCGCTATTTCAAACCGCGCTAGAAAATTCATATGACATCGTAAAAAGTTTTTAAAAAATTCCTAGATAATGTAATTTTTCAATCAATTTTTTAAATAAAAAAATAAATAATCGGGAAGAAACCCAATTGTTGAAAATTTAAGCAAATTCTTCTATGGATACCATAATATTTAAACTTATAAAATTGCAACTATTAATAATATTAACCCCAGTGAGGATAAATGTATTCAACTATTTGTAATATTATTTGTTAATAAATACATAAATAAATAATAAAAAGGTCCATTTATTCAGATTCATTATACATCAGATTCTAAATTTTAGAACGATCTCGACATTTTTTTTAAATGGACCAAACCCGGCATTTCATACCCCATACCTTCCATCCCGTATCATGCCTTCGTACAAAAGCATTGAATTTGGCCACTATCGAATATATTACTATTTTACCCCTTTTTCAAACACGAATTTATTTCTAATTAAACAAAAAAAATGTTCTTAATAAATTAAGATGCTTACGGCATTCATTAATAGGAATACATTTTTCCACCCGTTGTTTCCTGCACATAACCTGGTTTACAACTACAGCCATTAATGATACAAACAGCCGGGCAAGGCCGGGGTTTTCCTTCCAACTCTTTGTTCAGACATGACAATGGGCAGGGGTTTCCCACATGGCAGACTTATTGCATTCGGATCGCCGCCACAACCAGAAGGTTTAGCTAAAAAGTCAAAGACCACAGTATTTCAGTATCGACAATCAATACCTTATTACTGTCACGTTAAACAAATTCTCGTCCTAAGCTGCTGGCGCCTTAAATCTTATGTTAATCTCAGATCTCAAAAGAATGCTTGCTGGGAAGAAATTTCCGTCGAATGAAGAGGTGATCGCCGAAACTGAGGCCTATTTTGAAACAAAGGACAAATCGTACTACAAAAATGGTATCGAAAAGTTGGAGGGTCGCTATAATCAGTGTATCACCCTTGAAGGGAATTATGTTGAATAAAAAAAACGAATTTTGCCAAAAAAATGTGTTTTACTATGGTAGGCCGGGGACTTTTTAATTGACCTATTATTTATGTATTAGAGCCTTAACCATTAACCATGCTTGCCTATTTTACACGGCATCAGGTTCTCGGCGTCCTGGACGTCCACTGTTGACGCCGGTAGTTTGCGTCAGAGGTGCGGGACGTGGGCTGGAATTGGGAGGATGCACGGGAGCTGGCGGCCGATCGCTTGGTCTGAGGCAGTTTGTGGAATCCATATGCTCCACATAGGGAGCAGATATGGTATGATGATGATGATTGTTATTTCTGAACTTACTGTTTTCAGTAATTTTTTATAAGTGCAATTTTGTTCATGGCGAAGGAGCTATTGTTATTTTGTATTGTTATTATGTAACTTTATTATACCAAAGTAAGCTTTTTTTGTTTGTTGGAATTATTTAACTGAATGTGATTTTCGCGTTTATTTTTACGGAATCAACAGTGCTCAAGCGAATGAAACTTATTACATAAAACGAATTTTCGTATTATATAAATATGTAGATACTTCAATGTTTTAGCGCTCAAGAGACTTTATTTACATAGTTCACTTAATGACCCTGTGATTGTCACAACTTAAAAAGCACTACCGTAAAAACAAGGAACTTATAACTCGTAAAAGCAACTTCGATAAAATTTGATATGTGCCAGTGTAAAAGTGTAAAAGGTAAAAGTGTAAAAGGTACTTATCTCAATGTGCATTGTACCCAATAATAACTTATTTACACCCAGTTAATTTTTTTGGCAATCTTTCTATGTATGTAATCGTAGAGGTGCATCTGTAATGATCGAAAACTACCTAAGCGCTTAATTAATCTGGGTCACAATACGTTCATTTTATTTTATCGAGACGATATTTATAGTGATATAAAATATCAAAATTAATAAAACAGAATTAAACAAAAATACTTACGACACAGTTTTCTGGGAGAATGCATTTCCCATTTTGTCTAGAACGTAACCTTCTTTACAGCCACATCCATCCACAATACAGATAGCAGGACAGGCTCTGGGCCCTTGGTCTTTATTTTCACAAGTTGTGGGGCAAGGGTCTCCGCAAGGCTTCACTTCTGCGTTTATGTCTCCATTGCAGACTAATGGCTTAGCTGTATGTTTTACCGAAACTTTTGTTGGAGCCTTGGTCGAAGGTTTTGTTGGAGCTTTTGTAGGGGCTTTGGTGGGTGCTTTAGTTGGCGATTGAGGAGCCTTTGTTACAGGGGGTTTATTTGCTGAAAAAAATTATCAAACAGATATGATTTATACAATGTTTTTTCTAATAGACACTATTCTAGATACTATACTACTGATCCACACAGAAACGGCACCAGAATCCGCATCTTGAATTAAAATGGTTCTCTCAACTAAACGATTAAGAGATTTTTATTTTTAAAAATATCTAAAACTTTGTTCGCGTGCGTGGTGTTAATTTGATCAGAGGAAGCCTTCCAAAATAAATTTAAAAGTAGACATTTTTAAGTCAGACTAATGGAATCAGTCACAATTTTCATTTCTTCAAGAACCCTTGGATTACTCAAGTACCTACTGTGAGGTCTACTACCTTACACCAATTAAAAATGTAGTTATCAGACCAAGACCGTAGCGTAATGGCTAAGATGCTGGACTCACGATACGGAGGTTCCGGGTTCGATTCCCGGTGAGAACACAAAAATCAAAAGTGATTTTTCTCAAGCCTGGGTGTTTGTGACGTTGTTCCCCTCTGTAATTGGGCCTCCTGGCCTGTTTAGGGTGGTAAAAAAAAAAAAAAAAAAAAAAAAAAAGAAAGAAGGAAAGAAGGAAGATTCCATCTGGTGTCTATTTTTTTTATTTAATTATTTATTAAAAGATTGTTCGTACTCTCCGAACCCCATATGAATGTAACTTCATTGTCGATAGGTTATCTTCATTTTTACAATCCCAATCTTTATTTTATATCTTGTTTTACAAGATTTCTCAATGTTTGGAGTAACCTGCCTGCTCTAGATATTGAACATAATTAAAATGAAGAAATAAATAAAGATGCTAATTCCTGAAGCGAGCACACGTGCTTAACCTCACATTTATCTAAAATGAACTTATTAAGAATCAATCTGACCCGAACTTGATATTCACGGATTATCTATTGGACGGACCTGAAACACGAAGAAAAACGTATTGTGATTCTGGAAAGATATCCGAGATGAAGACATGACGTCCAATTTGAAGACAAACTCTTGATGACACGGGAATAAATTCTACATCTGCATTCAATTAGATCTTCATCAGAAATTTTAAAATTGAGTTTATTCTATTTATAATAACCAAATCACTTACGACAGTTTTTTGGGAGAATGCATTTTCCATTTTTGTCTTGAACGTAACCTTCTTTACAGCCACATCCATCCACAATACAGATAGCAGCACAAATTCTGGGCCCTTGGTCTTTATTTTCACAAGTTGTAGGGCAAGGGTCTCCGCAAGGTTTCACTTCTGCGTTTATGTCTCCATTGCAGACTAATGGCTTAGCTGTAGGTTTTGCCGAAACTTTTGTTGGAGCCTTGGTCGAAGGTTTTGTCGGAGCTTTTGTAGGTGCTTTGGTGGGTGTTTTAGTCAGCGATTGAGGAGCCTTTGTTACAGGGGGTTTTTATTCTGAAAAAATTATCAAACAGAGATGATTTATACAATGTGTTTTCTAATAGATACCTACTCTTGCTCTAAACACTGGGTAAGAATGTATAGAATGAATATGTACGTCAATAACTTTAAAATATGATATATTAATAGGTATTCAAGTATTATTATGATATTCAAATATTTTGAGAAATCCAGTTAACTACACTAAATTAGGTTCCAGGGTATAAAATTCAAACATTTCCATTAGATTACTTACAGTTAAGTAAGTACCGCCATATAAAAAAACAAATGTAGAATAAGATTTTTTTTATACGGCAACTGGAACATTCTGAAACATGTACTCACTTATTTCACGATATTGGAATGGATATGGAAAGCTTTACTTGTTTAATCACGCCTTTTTTTCACAAACAATTAATGAAAATGTAACTCACCTACAAAAGAAGTAGCATAAACTACAGATACAAACAGAAACAGCACCAGAATCCGCATCTTGATTGAAAATCGTTCTCACAACTGAATGAATATGAGATTTTTGTTTTAAAATATCTAAAACAGATGTTCACTTGCGTAGTGTTAATTTGATCAGAGGAAGCCTTCCAAAATAAAACAAAAAGCAGGAACGTTTAAGCACAATTTTTTTTCTTCAGGCACCCTTGGGCTTTTAAAAAATTGTACATGTATGGCTGGTATGAAGAACTTACTGGGCTAAAAATATTTTTACCTTATATAATATTATTATTCTCAAAATGACTTTTAATTTAGGTTTATTCAATACCTCATCAAGAGTACCATCTTAAATGTGTAAAGCCTCGTTATCTTCTATCAATAATTTATAATTGAACCACAGAACCTTAGATATACTAATTTGGTTCGAACAAGAATTCATTAGAAGCGGCGTTTCCATAGAAATTTTCGAAAAATATACGCTTCCTAGACTAATTTTATAACACCACTTATAATCCAATTCCACGGTCTAAAGAGTCCAGCATTTAGGCCAATACACGAAACGTATGACGTAGATTTCTAGTGGTGACGAAGAAGCCTATTGATGACGTAGTAAGTGACGAATTGCGTAACTAGACACTTGACACGGTAGTATTTTTCAAGTATGGAATTTCACTTCTCTGAAATTCTTTTTCGAAGCTAATTTGTATGCCAAACTTCAAGAGTTTATACAGGGTGGCTCGCAGCAGACGCATGGATTAAAAACTGACATTATTCCTTTTTAAAATCCGTAGAAGGTTGAAACCAGGTTCGTAAAAAAAGAAAGACGGGAAATTACGCGAAGTGTCAGTCGCCATAATGGATAATTTGGTTTCTATGCTATTTTTACGAGACTGATTCCCCGGGCACCTCGTCTCCCCAGGAGGCGATTTGACTAGCCAGTCAGTTCTCCTGATTTGGCCCCTTATGATTTTTTTCAATGGGGATACCTGATATCCTTAGTTAATAACGATTACCAAGACTCTGCAAGCTTCAAAAATAACATTCAAGCCCAAAAACCTAAATTCTAGTAGAAATGCTTCAAAGAATGAACGAAAACTTTAGTAAGAAGCTTTTTAAGTGTTTGTAATTTTCATTATTGGTTAAAAAGAAAAAAAAATTAAAAAAATCATTTTGCAACAGTCCACGTTTTATTTCATTTTCAAAATTCGTCTACCGAAAGCCACCCTGTACAATATTGAGGAAAAATTCATTGTTTCATAAATTTGTTTTCCCCGTTAATAATTAACATATTTATTGCCAATCTGAATAAACCATAAAAAAACAATAAATAAAGTAACACTAGAGTTATAATTAACGTTTTATTTAATCATAATTCATTCAATGACATTTCGTTACTACATTGTTTTAACGTGTTTTATTCTTGGACCCAGAACACGCGGTGAAATGCAAAAATTACGAATTTGCCACTCTAAGCTTTTGAGTTTCATTTGAGTTTATGTCATTTAGTCTTATGGGAAACCACACATGACGCAACAAGTTTGAAACCCGTTTGAAACGCATTTCAAATCAGTTGCATTGAAACTGGCTTGCAGGAAACTTGTGTCGCGTTTGGAACTCGACGTATTGAATCAGTTTGAGACAGACGTCTGCTCTCAGAGAAAACTAATGACTGTATGAATATTTCATCACGTTTAGGTTGCGCCGTTTGTGGAAATAGTCTGAAACTGGTTTATACCAAGAGTTTCGAATAGGTTTCGTTGCAGTTGCGTTTCATCGTGTGTTCTGGGCCTTAGTATCTTCGAATTCCCGGATTGATTCATTTTGACTACGTTTTTACACGTATTTTTTAAACGTTTTATATATTTTTTAAACTCAACAAAAGTTTGGACGTACAATTAAGATGTTAAATTTTTGTCTTGTATTTTCAATTGCAAAATTTCTGCGGGTTTTCTGAATACAAATAAGATTCTTACAAAAAGCTAATAATCTGGTCGATAAATTTTATTTATTTTTGCTATTTACTTAATTCTATAAACTTAATAGCTATTTGCATAAAATATGATATTTGCATAAAATTTCAACTAATTTGACTTCTTTGCAAACAATACGCACATTATTTATCATTTAACCACCATTTAACAACAGCTACAGCCTACAGCTGTTCAATTAAGACCCATTTGGTATGTCGGAGTATTTTATTCTTGATGAATTGTTATTTAGGTATTCCACTCACCAAGCACAAAAATTTGTCTTTTAATTAGTGAGGTATAGCGATAAGTGTTAGTATTATATAATTATTATCATAAGTTTTTGTAATAGTTGTTAGTTAAAATGTGAAATAAATATTATAAAAAATAAAACATTTTTAAATTCATTTTATTGATACACGTGCACTTCTGTTAGTTGTATAAATTGTATACTTTTGAGGTGCCTACCTACTTATTATTGCAATAAAAAAATCTGTAAAGACTAGCAAAAAACAGTAGAAACAGTAGTATGGACCATCGTGTATCGTGTATCGTTCTGTAGTATTATTAATTATTATGTACAAAAAAAACAAGCTACACGTGGCATAATAAGCCAGAAAATTGCTGTTGTATTGTTGTATAGCATAATACTAACTAACTAACTAACCATCACGCCATTTCCCCGAAGGGATAGGCAGAGAGGATAGAACGCCACACCACTCTGTCCTGGCATACTTCTCTTGCTTCCTCCACATTCATACATCTTCTCATGCACGCACGTCGATTATTCCGACTTCTTACATGCCCACTTTTAAGCACTTGTTTTACTTGATCATGCCATGTCTTTCTCGGCCTTCCTCGATTTCTACATCCAGGCACAGTCGCAACATATACATGACCGAACCATCGTAACAGACCTTTCTTAATTTTGTCGGTAATGCTTATCTCAGCCTTGCACTCTGCTCTAATTTCGACATTTGTACACCTATCATACATAGTCTTACCACACGTTCGCCTGAGAGATCGCATTTCAACTGCATTCAATCTACTTTCGTCCTTCTTTTTTCAACATCACGCTTTACTACCATACATAAGGGTTGGTACCAGAACTCCATTATGAACTGCCAATCTAGCATAATATATTTACAAAATACAAGATACCATAATAATCCCACATTAAGCATATTGTTTCATGTGTCTGAATACTAAGAATAATAACAATAATTAAAAAATCCTTGAATGTAATACAAGGACGCGATAACTAGAATATCCAATAATATTTTCAATTTGATGAAAATTAAAATTAAATTTTAAAATCGTGAATATTGTCATACCTTCGTGTAATAAAAATGATAAATATTCACTGCACTTGGTGTACCGATGCAGTGCCCTATGCACCGTTGGGTGCGGAGAAGGGAGAGTAATAGTAGTAGTATTATGCAGCACAACAAAACACAGTGCGTCGTGTTGTTTTTATAGATTCTTTAAATAACTAACTGACATAAAATAAAATTCGCATTTTAAAACACTAAAAATACATAAACGACATTCTACCAAACTCACGAAGTTAAAATAAAATAAATCAATTAAAAATTACGATATATATATTTACAACTTCTCATATCGCAAAACCCTTTCAACTTTATTTTGACTGTCCTGCAAAAAGTATTATCCAGACTTAAGATGACTGCGACAGACAAAGTTGATAAAAGTTCAATTATTTAATTAATAATGTTATTTTTACTGTCTTTATAATTTTATGTATTTTATTTAGCCCTTTGACTGCCGGCAAGCATCCTCCCACACACCGCAAAAGGTATGGGCTATATATTAGACGGTTACAGTAACAGTATACAAAACTAACCAGTTCCTTACGAGGAGCGTTCATGAATTTTACCATGCATCTAAATGCACTTTTTTTTTTTCTTGTGGACGGGCTGTTGACTATTATTGAAGAAAACTTTCTTTGAACAATAATTATTTTAGGCTATGTAAACACTTACATGTGGAAAGTTACACCATCTTTTTTGTTAATTTTATCCGTACGGTTTTTACACGGTTTAACTACACAGGAAGGCATTTCGGAATGTTTTCTGAACGTCCGACTCGGCCGCGGCGTTAAAGAAATACTGAATACGCGTCTGGCGGAGTTGGAGGTTTTTGCGGAGTTGAAGTGTCATTCATTTTTTGGGTTCAGTTCAAATCTAAGTGTATTAATAAATCAATGCTTGAACCTCTTGCTGCGTCTATGTTTCACCTTTAAATCCCTTGTACGAAACCAATGTGTTTCTCACAGTATTCATCGTCAGTGTTCGTCATAGACATTCCCCTGCCTCCTCCTCCTACCGCTTATCATGCACCATCTTCATCGACAGTCATCTTGCAAACTTTATGTCGTCTACCTATCTAATCGGTTTACGTACTTGGCGCCTCATGTTCCTTGGTTTCCACTCCAGAACACTCTTCGCCCATCCATCATCTCTTATCTGTCATTATGGCTATGTGACCTGCCCATTTCCACTTGAACCAATATATTATATTATTTCTACCACACCACAAACTTTGGTTAAGCTTTGGATCCTATTGTTTCTTCTTTGTTCTCTGTTCCATGCTCATCTGTTCTTGATGCATATTTTCTGCGCCATAAATTATCATTTTACAACGATAATACCCATACCTATAAATAATCAGAATATCAAGATGAGATTATAAGCCATAAGAGATAAGATTATAATTGAAAATAGTTATTTTTTTTTAAAAATAATCCTAAGATAGAAAACGAATCTGTATCAAGTATTAAGCCCCTTTAAAATTTTGCCTGCATATACGTAACATTTACATACCTATTCTCCTATTCAATATACTTGTTCAATACAGTTATATTTTATACATACATACCATATACCTACATAATATCATTACCTACGTAAGCTTGGTTTTTGAATTATTTCTTGGCTGATATTTATTATCTCTGAAAGTACGTTGGCATGTTTTGTCAAAAATAATTTAACTGTTTAAACATGAGCCAATATCGCAGTGCCGATTAAAACTTGTTCAATAGATGTTGTATTGACGGATCTCGGAAAAATGCTTTTTTTAATACTCTTGTTGTGTGTTACTGTAAAGTGTACTACAGTCACTGGTAAGCTTCAACGGTTTATTCGTAAAAATGACATTGCAATGGTTCAATTTTTTCCTTGTAATTTCTTTTAATTGTTTTTTGTTGTGAGCAATAATAATAATAATTATACAAATATCAACGTACAGAACGGGTGTTTTCATGACAGGTGATACAGATATGTGCTATAAACAATGGCATTTTGTAAACCCCATTTTTTCATTAAACACAAAAGATTTTTTCAAAAAATAAATTTCAAAAAAAAAAAACAGTAAAAAAATCAGTAAAATTATAATACATTGACAGTTTTGTTGAAGGTTAATTGTGATTTTTAGCTTGCACCGACTTAAATGCGGAGTCCCTGTCCCGATTCTTACCCCCATTTCTGTACCAATTGACCAGATAAAGTTGTTGAAGGTTAATTGTGATTTTTAGCTTGCACCGACCCAAATGCCGAGTCGGTTACCTGTTTCGATTCTTACCCCCATCTCTGTACCAATTGACCTGATATAGTTGTTGAAGGTTAATTGTGATTTTTAGCTTGCACCGACCCAAATTCCGAATCTGTTAACTGTCCCGCATTTCTGTACCAATTAAGCCGATACAGTTGTTGAAGGTTAATTGTAATTATTTTTAGCTTGTGCCGACCCAAATGCCAAGTTTGTCAAGTGTCCCGACCCTTGCCCCCACACCTGTGACAATTGGGCAGAAACGTGGAGGGATGAAACAATTTCGTGTCAACAAACATGTGAACCTACTGGATGCACTTGCAAAAGTGGATATATTTTGGACACAGCAAATGGTCTATGCGTTCAGCCCAGAGATTGTAGTAAGTATGATTTTTTTTTAAATGAATTCTCATTCACTCCTCGGACATCCATTTGGGAAGTGAATATGTACGTTAACGAGGCTTATTCGACATAGATATTAGAAAACACATGTTAGAACTTGTTAGAAAAAGCACATCACCGAAAGGGTTAAAATTTTTGTGTAAGTAGCGATTACAAAAATAATTCTTCAGAGTTTCCAACCTGGTAGATAAAAACTAAACAGAAAATTTATGTGTAAATTATTTAGTATTTGGTGGATATTCGCTAATAAGCGGAATGGGGAATGTTGTTGTTATTTTTGTATTTGTTACACATTTTGAATTAAATTCACTGGCAACCTGCGGTGATACAAAACGATTTTAATCCTTTAAGATCTATGATAAAAAATCCTTTAGGAACGGTGATGTAGCACGATACACTAACGGAATCCTCCAGCATGGAATGGAATAATTTGCAAAAAATGTTGTTCTACGTTCTGTTATACTTAAAAAATGGCTAAGTAAATTGAATGCAATGAAGAGGATGTTTTAGCACCGCCACGGAGGTGTTAAATGTAATTAATCCAAACAATTTGATGGAGCAAATCCTTATTCCGCTATGGTACTTGAAATTCGTGTATGCAATTTTCTCAAATTTACAAGAGTATAATTGTCCCACATATAGACTACTGCTCATCTATATTATACCTAAGTAATGAAGGAGAGCTAAAAAATTACAAATTCTGCAAAACAAAGCAATGCGAATCATATTGAAGGGCAGTAGAAGAACAAACATTTAAAAAAATCATTGAACTCTTGAATATTATGTCAGTAGACCAAAGAATTAAATATAATGTTGCTAATGAAATTAACAAAATTGTTAAAGGGATAATTCCAAGATATTTGCAAAACAAATTAAAAAACAATGACTTTTTTCATTAATATGCAACAAGAGGTTCAAAAAATATAAGATTAGAAAAGAAAAGAAAAACTATGTCACAGAATTGTCTCATGTATAAGGGCATCAAAATGTATGAGGAGATGCCAGACGAATTAAAAAATGAACAAAATTTAAAGATATTTAGGGCTAAGTGTAAAAAATATATATGTGAGAAATATTAGTGTAGATATTATATCATGGCTAAATTGAATTAATATTGAATATTGAATATTGAATATTGAATATTGAATTGAATTAATGATAGGATAAGAATAGTTAGGAAAAAAAATTAATTAAGTGCAATGTAAAATATATTAGTCTATGTAAAAGGCACATCGTTGTAATCAATGTAGTTCTCTCTGCCATCTGTTGAGAAACGAAAGATCTATAACTAGGTACTGTTATTTTATTTCCAGCACCAAAAGTATGTAAAGTGAACGAGACATGGGATTCTTGTTCAGATTACTGTAACTACGAAAAGGACTGTCTTGGTTACTTGTATGGAATAAGGAATTTGTGCCTTCAACCACCTAATGGAGACCCGTCCCTCATACCTTGCATAGCCCGGTGCGTCTGCCCATCTGGATATGTGAGAATCAATAATGGAGAATGCACAACTCCGACTCAATGTAAGACAAGCTCTGATCAAATTGTTAATTTATTAACTTAAAAACTTTAAAACAACTTAAGAGCATACCAGACCACGTGACTCGCGGCCGCTTCCCATACAAACGTATTCCTCGATTTTCTCCCTGGAATTTAACATTACAGCAATAATTTTTTCACACGTTTTAGATAGCGACCAGATGCGTAATTGTATTACTTATTTTTTTTATAATTTATTTATCTGCTTTAACAAATAAAATATTTTAAAAATAAGACAATGCAAACACGCATCTAGTCGATATTTAAAATGTGTGAAAAAATCATTGCTCTCATGTTAAAACGTTTATTTTTTATTATTAACATGTCTTGAATTGTAAACAAAGGACCATATTTTATAGTATAATTATCGATTTCTAAATTGATACACGTAAAACAGCGTTACAGTCTGAAAATGTTTAAAAATTAATTTAGTAAAAGTACGATAAGATAATTCGAAGGTTACTCACCGATATATTTATGTTTGAAGGTTGCACAGAGCCAAACACTAAATTGGTGGGGTGCCCGACCCCTTGTGTCGGTAATTGCACTCACACCCCACCTGCTGGGTGCATCACTCCGTGTTATCCCGACCAGTTGGGGTCTTGTGTCTGCGCAGATGGATATGTCCAAAATGGACCGAAGTGCATAACCTTAAACGAGTGTCGTGAGTATTCTAATTATTTTGAAAAAAACAGACATAAGTCACTTAATCCAACACCTACAAAAATGAAAATATCAGTTTATCCTCATTTACGGAGTTGTTCACTGAAAGCCCAGACATCTTTTACTGCCTTTCTTTTATTTTGTTAATTAATTATTGCTGAACAACAAATAAAAATATACAATTATTATTGGTAATTTAACAATAATTCAAAGAGGCTAAATTGGCAGTGCATAATGGAGTTCTGGTACCAACCCTTATGTATGGAAGCGAAGCATGGAGTTGGAAAAATGAGGATGAAAGTAAATTGAATGCAGTTGAAATGCGATCTCTCAGGCGAATGTGGGTAAAACTATGTATGATAGGTGCACTAATGTTGAAATTAGAGCAGAATGCAAGGCTGAGATAAGCATTATCGACAAAATTAAGAAAGGTCTTTTACGTTGGTTCGGTCATGTAGAGCGAATGGATGATGAAAGAACGGCTAAAAAAATATATGATGCAACTGTGCCTGGATGTAGAAGTCGAGGAAGGCCGAGAAAGACATGGCATGATCAAGTAAAACAAGTGCTTGAAAGTGGGCATGTAAGAAGTCGGAATAATCGACGTGCGTGCATGAGAAGATGTATGAATGTGGAGGAAGCAAGAGAAGTATGCCAGGACAGAGTGGTGTGGCTATCCTCTCTGCCTACCCCTTCGGGGAAATGGCGTGATGGTTGGTTAGTTAGTTAGTTAGTAATAAATATATTATGATATAATATTGTGTAAAACATATTGTTTTTTCTTTCCCTCAATCCCATTGCCTCCACTAAGCTTTTCGGTCTATTTAAGTTCTTACCAAGGATAAATGCCGTAAGTGTGTTTAGTTAAATTATCTCTGTAATAGATATTATTATGGATCGACTTTGTAAGGAACACAGACGTGAGGCGACGGACATAGCAATCCCTTGGTATCAAACTGTCATCCGGCGAAAGCGTTTCGACTAGCTGGGTCATAAATAATATGTAAACTTCTAGAGATATAAGAGCCTTAATTAAGCATGTTTGCAGGTTTTCGGCATTATTCCCGCTAAGATCACAAAAGTATGTGATTTTTTTCTTAATCCTGAATATTTTCAGATATTCTGATTTTGTTCTTCTCTGTTATTACACCTCCTGGCCTATAAAGGTGATTCATAAGCAAATCGGTAATCTAAATTTGATGCTAGCTGATATGGCGGGAAATGCTTCTAATTCCATGGACGACCAGATGTCTTTACAAATTAATTGCGATCCATGCGGAGTTAGGCAGCATCACCATCTTCACCACAAGAGGGAGCGGCTTGGTCACTGAATTTTCCTCATATCAGTGCCCAGGCCTGCAAAGCAGCGCAGTTCAGGTGGATGGAGATCGTCCACAGGCGTCCATGCCTAGTGTTATGCAGCATCTCTTATGAGGAATGGATTTGAGATATAGATAACAATATTCGGATATCGATCATTCTACTGTATTAATGTGTTAATGGCAGGATAATCTTTTGTTTTCTTTAGCCAAGATATGCTACAAACGTAATGAAGAATACTTGACTTGCGGATCACCTTGCGAGCCTACTTGTGCTGATAAGGACCCTAAATGTAAAGCTAAATGTGGTCCAGGGTGCTTTTGCAAAAAGGGCTTCGTAAGGGATAATGGAAACTGTATCTCAGTCAAAAGTTGCAGTAAGTTGCATATTGTATCACATATCGCTCGTTTGCTACAACAACGTCATTACTTTAAATAAAACATTTTTTAGATGTATTTGAAGTTGAAGAACATATTTTTAATTTTTTGGAAACTATAAAACCTACGAAATTCAGTAATGGCTCGATTTGATCACCTAATATCCTGAAAGCAGAAAAATTTCAAATAACCATTTCAAGGATTACATTTATTGCAATTGAACCGGTAGATTCGAGAACTCCGGATTAGAATCTCTATATTCGAATCCCACTCCAGCATAACTTGTTTCCTGCTTTCTGGCACAGTTATTAGCAGATTATTATTACATAAATATATTCTTTGACTCTTCTAGATCTTTGGTTTTAACATTGTCAAAAATAATTTTGTATCTTGAAAAAATCAATTTTAAAAAATCATTTGTACTTTTCCATACTTTTCCATAAAACAATTATTGTTATAAATCCCTAATAATTTTTTTATTTTTCATAATTTTAGAACCCTGAGATGAAGTCTTCAAACGAAACCATCGATAATTAAAATTATATTTACTTTTATATACAGATATATTGTCCTTAGAAAATCATCAATAAAAATGCTTGATGGAATGTCTTAATTTTTTACTAGGTTCCTTTAATTCCCTCTCACGGCTTTATATTTTCCATGTATTGCACAGAAAATTTATAAATATCGCCATTTATCGGCCTGAATTGAGACGCTGCACTACAAAAATTCCTAATTGAATTCCCGGAGAAAAATAAGTAAAAATGTTTTTTACCAAACCTAAGTAGCTACTAAAGAAACAAGCTACCAAAATGACAAGTACTTACTCTACCATTATGAGTATTCTTACCAAAGACCAATACAGTAGAATCAGTATCTGCATCAGGTTCAAAAGAGCCTGGCGCAAACGCTTTTTTTTTCATTAACTCAATATTTGTAGCTTTTTTTTCATTAACTCAATGTTTTTTTCACTTTTCTAGTTAGCGTTTAAAGATGACTCCTTTTTACCGTCAATGATCCCAAAGTTTACATTTACATTTCGAAGAGGTAAACTGCCCTTTGAAAATATTACTCTTCGCCATTCTTTATTCACTTCTTATGCGGAGCATTTATTTTGGCTTACATTAACAGTTTTCAAGTCAGGTCCATGTCTCGTATTTACGACGTAAACTGCTGATGAATCAGTATTAGCTAAGACATATTGGGCCCTCGGAACCTGATGCCTTTTAAAATAGGCAAGAATGATTAAGACGATCGCGGTCGGGAGACATTTAAAGTATATGGACCAACCAGGACAGACACTATCGCGCACGAAATAGTATTCTATATTGAATTTTAATAATAGATATGTAGATAATTTTTTTAAATCGTCTACCACTGTACCGGTGACTTCGGCTAAGACCAGCTTTGGTGGCACATATGATCGAAAACGTAAAAATACCTTTGGAAGCTCTTAGAATATTTTTTCATAGTTGATCGCTGGAATAGGGCTTTATTTAGCAATACGCAGCCGAAGCTTTGATGAGACTTTATATTTATATTATTATTGTTATGAAGTAATAAAATTTACAAAAAATGTAACCAAGACAACACTTTAAAATTTAAAAATAAACAAAAATTTACATAATTATTATAACATAGCCTTGGCAAGCTAGTTATGCAAATTTAAACACTTATATCAGGATATACAAACACATCTTTATCTTATTATTGTAGGCACAGTGCAGTTCTAAAACCTCTTATCATTTAATCTTATTTCACTAGATTTGCAGATGCGCAATGACTTTGGATAAGAAGTGAAAGAAAGGATAAACAACCGACCATCATCTAACGAACTGCTAGATTCTTACATGATTTAAAATCAGTAGATATGGACTTGATCCATATTAGAGACGTACCTACCTATTCCATATCTGGACAGTTACTGTAATTTATTTTCAAGTCGTGATATTAGTATTTTTATGATTTTTTTAAATAACGTTAATGTTTGTAGTCTTTGGAATGGCTATACCTACATAAAACATAACTATAAAAATATAATTCCTTCACGATCGGTGCTTCTCCTGATTCACGATTTTTGTGGTTAATAAATAATTAATAGTTTTGTTTATAAAAGACTGTACATACGTATGGATTTAAAACCATAAACTTAATAATTTTACTCTGCAAGCATTCATAATATTGAAATTTGCACGATGAATCTATTTTTTGGTACGGTTTTGATTGTTTTATTCACTTCAGTGAAGGCCCAAGGTAAGTGATGAATTTCATAACATTAAGTAAATGTAACAATTATGCGCAAATCTATTAAAAAATAACTCAAAAGGATGATAATTAGTTAGAAGGAGCTGAAACGCGACCGCGAAGCGAAGGAATCATCGCATGCTAAGGGCAATTATTTTCCATACAAAGTGATGAATCGATCTCGAAGTTTGTTTATGTTAAGCACCCCCAGTTACGTGTTTTTAAAACTCGGTTAAAAAAAACATTTCCTATGAGAAACCTTAAAATTTTATTCCTTTTCCTGTCTTTTCTCTTCCCTCCGCTTCTTTCCTAGGAAGACATTGATTTTGATATGTTTATGAATGTATTAATTAGTGAATAATATGAATAATTAATAATTATGAATGTATTAATCTTCCTTATTAATATATTAGGAAAAAAAATTGTGTTCGAAGAAATTGCCACTAAGCGATAAACCCGCGTGTACCCATATGAAAATTGTACATTAATAAATAAAATAAAACACCTCCGTGGCGACGCTAAAACGTCAATGCAGATTGCATTAAATTAAATGAAACCATTTTTTATGAACAAAATAATCCGATATTAATAGAGGAAAAACCAACATCTTATGCAGAATATATTTTTTAAATATATTATTAAAAAAAGCTGCAGATCTCCGCTAGTGAAAGGTGATGTAACAACACCCTGTTACCTGTTACATCACTTTTTAAAAACTTTTTAACACAGTTCCTTCAGAGTTCAGAGTTAAGGGTTAAGGTCAATTACTGATTTCTGTACAGGAATAATTTATCGGGCATCAGATCGTAAAACCTGATAATGAGAATAAGTTTTTAAAGTGACTTGTCAGGAGTTTGTAAGAAGTATGATGGTGTACTGTAATATTTTTATTTTTATTTAAGGATGCTTTAGTGAAGAGCCAATGCCTCGTGTATCCCCAAAGCCACTCCTGCCACAGCCACTTCCGCCACTGCCATTAGCTCTGCCTCCTCCACCACCTTCTCCCATTACAACTGTACCTCCTCGTCCAACAACGCCTTCTCCTAGTCCAACTTTACCTCGCCGCCCAACTACATCTCCTCCAACTACACCTCCAGCCCCAACTACACCTCGCGTTACAACTGTGCCCCCTCGTCCAACAACGCCTTCTCCTAGGCCAACTTTACCTCCCCGTCCCACAACATCTCCTCCAACTACGCCTCCAGCCCCGACTACACCTCGCGTTACAACTGTGCCCCCTCGTCCAACAACGCCTTCTCCTAGGCCAACTTTACCTCCCCGTCCCACAACATCTCCTCCAATTACACCTCCAGCCTCAACTACACCTCCCGTTACAACTGTACCCCCTCGTCCAACAACGCCTTCTCCTAGTACAACTTTGGCTCGCCTCCCAACTACATCTCCTCCTCCAACTACACTTCCAGCCCCAACTACACCTCCCATTACAACTGTACCTCCTCGTCCAACAACGCCTTCTCCTAGTACAACTTTGGCTCGCCTCCCAACTACATCTCCTCCTCCAACTACACCTCCCGTTACAACTGTACCCCCTCGTCCAACAACGCCTTCTCCTAGTACAACTTTACCTCCCCGCCCAACAACATCTCCTCCTCCAACTACACCTCCAGCCCCAACTACACCACCCATTACAACTGTATCATCTCCAGGTACAAACATTCTCATTTTACTACATCATCTCTATATACAAATATAACTCCACCTGCTACCTAGTCTAACTATGTATACCTCGTAGTTGAACAGTATCTCCATCTCAAGGTAAAAACGTTCTTCTTGTTTATCTACAACGTCTTCAATTGCAACCCTTTCTCCTAGCCTAACCACATATCCAGATATACTTTCTTCTCGTCTAAAAACAACATCTTTTGTTAAACTCTTTCTCCTCGCATACCAATCATTCCAGTTACAACACTACCTCCAGCTAATCCTAGCCAAACTCCATAACAGAATACACATGTAACAGCATTACTGACCGTGTATTCATAGTTTAAAATCGATGAACCTTTCCAAATCATAATTTCAGTAATAATTTAGTTATGTTATATACAAGGTGCGGCATAACCGATATTGCAATTTTAAAGGGCTATTTAAAAAAAAGGCGCCACTTACCGAAATGAGATTAATTTTATTTTTTTAAACTTTAACTTAAGGATCAAATTCGGGAGGACATCACCGCTATGCCCATCGAGATGTGCCAAAATGCAGCCGAAAACTTGCAGAAATTTCCTTCATCAACGTATCGCTGCTGGGCGCCATCATCTTTCTGATGTCATCTTTAAGACTTGATGCGTAAAACGGCATTATGTACCAAACAAAATAAAATAAATGTCATTTCTGTGAGTTGTGCCGTTTTTTTTAATAGCCCTTCAAAACTGCACTGTCTGTTTTGCCGCACCTTTTATAATAACACAATCTTATTACAATAATACAGGTATTGTTTTTTTCAAAATAAAAAGTTAAGTAATCTTTAGCAAAAAGTTTTTTTAATACGTTTGATAGGTCAAACTGGAGTTTGATGAAATTAATTAAATAATCATCTCTGTTCTTAGCTACTTGTGGCCCCAATGAAGTATGGAACCCATGTCCAGGATTCTGTTCATTCGAAGGAACATGTCTTAGTTACTTAGATGGAGTGGTCGCAGCTTGTACAACCCCCCTGATCCCCACCCCGTGCATTGGTCGCTGTGAATGTGCGACGGGGTTCTTAAGGATAAACGGCCAGTGTCTCACGCCAAATTATTGTAAGTATTTCGCACAATTACTAAGAACATACAGGATTTTTATCATTTTATCGCAGAGTCCAGAAAAACGACGGCCAATCTCTCAGCTTGGGGGCAGTTTGTGGAATCCATATAACTAACTAACCATCACGCCATTTTCACGAAGGGGTAGGCAGAGAGGATATATCGTCACACCACTCTGTCCTGGCACACTTCTCTTGCTTCCTCCACATTCATACATATTCTCATGCACGCACGTCGATTATTCCGACTTCTTACATGCCCACTTTCAAGCACTTGTTTTTTTTTTATCATGCCATGTCTTTCTCGGCCTTCCTCGACTTCTACATCCAGGCACAGTCGCATCATATATTTTTTTAGCCGTTCTTTCATAATCCATTCTACATGACCGAACCAACGTAAAAGACCTTTCTTAATTTAGTCGATAATGCTTATCTCAGCCTTGCACTCTGCTCTAATTTCGACATTTATACACCTATCATACATAGTCTTACCACACATTCGCCTAAGAGATCGCATTTCAACTGCATTCAATCTACTTTCGTCCTTCTTTTTCCGACACCACGCTTCTCTACCATACATAAGGGTTGGTACCATAACTCCATTATGAACTGCCAATTTAGCCTCTTTTGATAAGCACTTACTCGTATTAGATACGATCGACTTTAAGGCACTATTAACTCTGTTACCGGCACTTACCCTCCTTTCAATGTCCTTATCCATATTTCTATCCCTAGTGAACATGCTCCCCAGATATACAAATCCTTTCACCTGTTTCAAGCTATCGTCATTTACTACGATCTTACACTTAGTCATATTCAAATTTCTTTCAAAAACCATCACATTCGACTTTTCCACATTCATTAACAGGTCAGTCTCCTTGCACACATCGTAAACCTTTGTAACCAAGGACTGCAGTTCTTCTTCGCTATCAGCAAGAAGCACTGCGTCACCCATATGCTCCACATAAACCGGATATAAAATAACGAGGATGAGAACATCAAGTTAGTAAACTGCCAGAAAAGTCTGTCAAAATGTAATCAAATGAAATGCGTTTTCGGTTTGATGTTTTGCTCGGAATCCTCTAAAGCCTCCAGCCAAAAATAACTGCTTTTCCAGAAACAGTAGCTGCTAAATGCCTATCAATCTAGAAACCTGAAGAAATATCTGCGGTTTTATCTTGTTTCAAATACCTTTCATTGTTTCAATATAAATTTTTAACACTGTTTACCCTGTATGTCTTTCGTTTTATCAGGCTGTGAAGATCCAAATGCTTTGCCTCAGATGTGTCCAATGGGCTGTGACAGAAGCTGTACAAATTTGCAGGCTGATCTGACTTGCACTATTAACTGTCCATTAAGGAGATGTGCATGTGGTCCTGGGTATGTCCTAAGCCCCGAAAATAAATGTGTTCTGGAAAGCGATTGTGGTAAACTGAATTTCATAAAATATATGTCGTAGAATTATCTACTAGGAAACTTGCTAATTGGAAAAATTAAATATATTTTTTGACGTGATAACGTCTAATAAATCGATGAACGCCGGCTGCACACATGAAAAAGCATGACTCATTGTCACGTTCCGCCTGAGCCGAGTGTGCAAGCGAGAGCGCTGAACAAGCGATAGAGAGGCACGATCAGTGCAAAAAAATGTTAATTTATGGAAAAAAGTGTAATTTTCAATTAACTCCTGCTTTGTATTATACAAAATAATGATAATTCAGTAATAATAATTCAATTCATTTCATAAAAGTATGCTATTTTTCATCAATGTTTTCTTACGTTATCACGTAAAATTATCGTCCGTAAACCGACTTTACAGACAACCAAAAGTTTTTTTCATTATAGAATCGACAATAATTTCTAGTAAGATCGTTTTTGTTTGAGTAGGTAGTATGTAGAAATCATTTTAAGCTTAACAACAGAAGGTAGATCAGTCACTTGTGTTATATAGATTATCGTAAATATTACTCTCTACACGAGAAGGTGGATGGGATGAGATACATCGACATAGCATAATTCAATTTTGATCAAACACTGTACCTAATATTAGGAACCAATAGGCACCTACCAGAAACATTTGTAAAAAAGCTAATATGTATTTTTTCAAAAGACTTTTTATGTATTTGGGGAAGGTGTGGCAGGACACTCAGAGCGGATTACCGAAAACATTTCTATGTTACAGGAAACTTCGTTTGCAACGGGACAAACGAACAATACAGCCTTTGCATGAACCCCGAACCTAGATCATGTAGTAACGCCAGCCTGCCAGTAGCACCAGCTTGGGAATGGAGGCCATGTGAGGGAAGTAACCCTGGCTGTGAATGCTTACCCCGCCACGTGAGGGACGATAACAACACGTGTGTCAGCATATACACCTGTCGTAAGTATAACACGTATACCAAGAACCTAGATCCTGCAGTAACGACAGCCTTCCAGTAGCACCGGTTTGACTGTAGAGACCATGTGACGGAAGGAACCCTGGCTGTGAATGCTTACCCCACCACGTGATGGACGATAACAACCAATTTGTCGGCATATACAAATGTCGTAAGTGTAGGTTATGAATGTGATCCACACAAGACCTACCAGGCAGGAATCCTGCCTGATTTTCTCTTAATACCCGCATGATGAGGGCACGGACTCTCTGCAGTATAATGTATTCTAGGTGCTAGCACCTTCCCTGGAACACTGAGTAATGTGATGCCGCGATAGTCGTCACAGCTTAATGGATCGCCCTTCTTATGCAACGTGATAATTTCTCCATTCACCGTCCCTTGGACACCTCTCTTCTTCCCACACCCTAGCCATTAGTTGGTGTAAAAGGCCAACAATGTCAGCGACGATATATCCAAAACTAAATTCTGTAGGATAAGTGGTATACCCCGAACTGCATACATGAGACCTTCTACAGAAAAAGATAGCTACAGACCTAGATTTTTATAAATATGTTATGTAGAATATATGTTTTTTACTAGGTCAATTATCTTTGGTGATTCAAATATTTTAATCATCTGCCTAACTGTGGACTGTAGACCAAAGCGATTTGTCACACTTATATACTCGTACATGGCTGTTTTGGGATTGTTTCCGACCTTCTACCGGCCATTCTCAAATAATAATATATGCACACGTAAAAGTTATTATCATTCTAGTATTACATAGGTCACTAATCATGCCCCGAGCTGTGGACCAAACCAGAGGTGGAACTGGTGTCCAAGATACTGCACGTTTGATGAAGATTGTGGTTCTTACCTGTACGGATATATCCGAGACTGTGTGGCACCTCCTCCAGGATACGAAGATATCTGCAGACCCCGATGTGAATGCTCGCCTGGATTTTTGAGAATTGGCCCTGACTGTGTGCCTTACGACAACTGTAAGTCTGGACTATTTTAATTAACCACTCTTTAATCAAGGTACAAACAAAAATGTAAATACGTATTTTTTAAATAAGAGCGTCGCGGTTTATAAAAATATTATATACCTATCCCAATTCGGTTCACTACAATGTTATTCGAGATACAAGTATTTTTTTTTTAATTATGTCAATTTTGTCAAAATTTCCAGGTTGCACTGACCCAAATTCGCAGATTGTGGATTGTGAATCCCGCTGTGATGTCAACTGCGATGGATCTCCCAACTGTGGTTCCGAACCCTGTAGAAGGCATAGATGTGTATGCAAAAGAGGGTACGTAAGGGACGCAGCAGGGAAATGTATCTTGAGAGAAAATTGTGGTAAGAAAATTAAAATGTTTAGGCAATTTTTTTCTCTTTTTTGTGGATATGGAAGATATCTGAGCATTCAATACTATTCATTGGTAATCGGTAGTTAATGTCAGAACTATGCAGGAAACAAAAGAAGGATGGAAGGATAATGACAATTATTGTTAAGAATTGATTTATAATACACTTAGATTTGAACTGAACCCAAAAAATTAATGACACTTCAACTCCGTCAAAACCTCCAACTCCGCTAGACGCGTATTCAGTATTTCTTGAACCGCCGGCCGAGTCGGACGTTCAGAAAACATTCCGAAACGCCTTCCTGTGTAGTTAAACCGTGTAAAAACCGTACGGATAAAATTAACAAAAAAGATGGTGTTACTTTCCACATGTAAGTGTTTTTTTATATTTGTTTACATAGCCTAAAATAATTTCTATTCAAAGAAAGTTTTCTTAAATAATAGCAAACAGCCCGTCCACAAGAAAAAAAAAGTCATTTTAGATGCATGGTAAAATTCATAAACGCTCCTCGTAAGGAACGGGTTAGTATTGTATACTGTTAATGTAACCGTATATATAGCCCATACCTTTTGCGGTGTGTGGGCGGATGCTTGCCGGCAGTCGAAGAGCTCTGATAGGTCGACCCGTATAAGTGTATTGAGGTGCGGAATCTTCGTGTCATTACTTTTCCTAAATAATTTACTCTGCAAGGCAGATCTAAATGTATTATATATATCAATGTTGTTAAGCGTTATTAAAATTAAAATATTTTTACAGTTACACCTTGTTCTGAACCTAATCAAGTTCACGTTGAGTGTATCAACCAGTGTCCTGAATATTGCGAGTATATCAGTAGTAGAGTCACACGTTTCCCTCCGCCCTCACGGCCCCCGTGCTCCCCCAGCCCCTGTGTCCCGGGATGTGACTGCGCCCCCGGCTATATCAGGGATAGAGACAACTCGTGTGTTCTAAAGTCTAGCTGCCGTAAGTAAACAAAGAGTCCAATAACGGGCTATCCATAATAACTTAAAATAAAAATGAAAATTGAATAAAGCCATTTTCAGATTTAAAAAACAACGAATCTACTAGAAATGCCTTATTTAGTTTCGATCACTTAAATTATTTTTTTATCCTGCAGCTTGATTTCATAAGCACCAAAATTTTTATACTTGTCCAAAATCTCCAAACCGAAGACGAATAATGAGAAACCAAGTTGTTGGGAAAAAAATAATTTTCAAATGGTCGTAATTGAAAAAATAACACGTGAATTCGTATTATTAAAAATAATGAAATACAGATTCACAGCGAAATTTGTTCATTTGGTTCTAGAGATATTGTTACAGATACAGTAAAATTAATAAAAAAAGGAAGGAAAATAAAATATAATAAAATCCAGAGAATATAAGAATAGCTCAAACCAGAAAAACTTAATGAATCTATAAAGTAGAGTATATTTATGTTTTCCAAGTATATATTTATCTTTTATATTCTAACATTATCCCCCGAAGTTCAATGAAAGCAACCTAATCCATTCAAACATATTCTTATATTGACTGGTCTACATAGTGATGTGAGTTTCTAATCAATATGTGTAATTTTTAACAGCTATATGCGAGGATCCTAATGCGGTTTACAATGTTTGTGGTTCTGCTTGTCCACTGACCTGCGAAAACCAGAATCCTGTGAATTGTCCCAAGATTTGCGTCCCTGGATGCCACTGTAAAGCTGGATTCGTCCTTTATCTCGGCCAATGCATAAAGCCTGAGAGTTGCCGTAATTTTTTAAATTTTTTTATAAATGAAATTGAATATATTTTTAGCGTAATGTAATAACTTAAAATTTTCGCATGGTTGGCTATATCGCTGTCTGGGGTTTTTTGTCTTGATGGAATTTTGGTGATACTTAGAGCCCCCGCAGACTAGAGACTTTCTATCGGGCGATAGTTTAGTCGGGTTGGGCTGCTAGCGCGCACAATGAATCAACAAAACAGTCGGGTTGGTGATGAGTGCGCAGACTAGAGAACAGTCGGCCAACTGCTCTCGAATGATTTTCCATTAATAAACGACTTTTGAAGAGAGCGGTCGCAATGAATGTTGGAACAATATTGTCAAGAAAAGTTATTATTGCTGCAATACTACGAAGGAGAAAGATTAAGAAGAGAAACCGAGAGTATTGGGTGCATCCCATCTACAGTGATAGGTATTAAAAAGCCCGACTAAACCATCGCCCGATAAAAAGTCTCTATTCTGCGGGTGTTCTTATTATTTCATGCCCAGCATTTTAGATTCAATATTCTCTTTCTTAAACAATAATGACATAGTCAATCGAATAAAAATATCAACCAAATAAAAACTTATTGATGTTAACTTATCTTGATGGAATTGTACACCGTGTAACAAAACTCGATGTACAAGCGGAACCGCAGTGAATCTATGTCATTTGTGGTAAATAGTTAAAACTGGTGACCCTTATTTAAAAAAAAATAGTGAGGGACCTATAACGATTGTATTATTTATGGTCAAAAATATTAAATCGTTTTTTATCTAAGTTTTTTCCCTTCTAAAGCCGTACCAAACTGCGGGCCAAACGAAATATGGAACTGGTGCCCTAGGTACTGCACATTTGATGAAGAGTGCGGCACCTATATAGATGGTTACATAAGGGACTGTCCCCCTCCACAACCCGATTACCAATGTGTTCCACGGTGCCAGTGCCTGCCTGGTTTCTTGAGAATTGGTTCCAAATGCGTATCCCCTGTAAACTGTAAGTTATCATATCTGCCAATTATCAGAACTTGTAAATATACAGAAATACTTGGTGAAATGGGAAATGCTGTAATACATCAAGTGGCCACTTAACCCAGCCAATGACAGTCATAAGCCCTGTAAACGCCTAGATATCCATATTCCCTTCCATACTTCTCGTCTCTGTTGAGATGTCAAATTGTAATTATTAGCCTGTAATGGGTGAAATCCAGGTTTTGTCTACAAGTATTTGGACACACTCAAAATGTTGTTTATATTTTTTGGTTTTTAGGTTGTCCTTACCCCGAAACTCAGCAAGTGGTCAGCTGCTCTTCGCCATGTGATCAAAACTGTGATGGTTCACCAAACTGTGATAAGAAGCCTTGCAGAAGAAATAAATGTGTTTGCAAACCGGGATATGTTACAGATGCTTCTGGAATGTGCATATCCAAGGAAAAAATGCCGTAAGACAAAACATTAAGGCACATTACATAATACCTAATATTGCTAGCTACGGGTTACGGCTGACGTTGTTTCGCCCTTTCAGATAGGTAGCGAAATGAGTTTGATTCGGATAAAGTCCTTGTTTAAGAAAGTTTGGAAGATAAAGTCCTTGTTTAAGAAAGTTTGGAAGAAAAATCGCTGACGCAATATTTAAGCCATGAATCATCGTCTTGACAAAAATAATGCATTGTGAGAATATGACTTTAATCCGTCAAGTCGTTCAGAGGTTACACGATCACTAAAAGACGAACCAAGATTTATAAACATAATACATAAAATGTAGTTAATCTTAAATATACCGGGTTGTGGTCCAATGGAAAATTTGCGGACTCCGGATGGTAATTTCTATGTTCAAATCCCACTCCAACACAACTGGTTTCCTGCTTTCTGGCACAGGTATTTCCGACTATTTCAAAGCGGTCAAAAAAAACATGATTTATGAGTATATCCGAAGTCAGCGATGCTTCTTGACCACAAGTATGGATTAGTCACTTTTTGATTTTTCGTGATCTCACCGGGAATCGAACCTGAAAACTCCGTAGTGTGAGTCCAGAGTCTTAGCCATTACGCTACGGAGGCCACCATGTTATTGAAAATATAAAATTTCCCCAATTTCCCTATTCACGTCAGATTTCTTACATCAAGAATTTACAATCGAATTCCGAGAAAAATCCAGAAAGACATAACATGATTAAGTATTTGAAAATGGTCCAACAATAGAGGGTACGCAAAGATATACACCAATAAAGATCATCATCTTTGGTAGATTAGTACTACAGTGAAAGCCCCACCCTTTCCCTAGACTGTTCCAAAGACTATTGAGTCTTTTTTCAGTCCAGCACAACTCTACTGATTTTTGAAAGCTAATCCGTTAAATTTAATAGATTCAGTTTTAACTGGAAAAAGCGGAAGAAAAGAAGGTTAAATACGCGACCAAATGCTTTCATTGCCCCTATCACTGTCTCGGCTCTAAGATTGTCATAAACACATTCACCCCAACCTGCTCAAGGAGCTTGCCCAAATTTACAGTGATAGGGATATTAGTAATTCTACCCCTTTTTTAGTAGTTAGTTACAACCAGATTATGGTAGAAGGTAGATTAGTACTGAAATAATTTATCTCTGCCTTTCCCGCGGCGTTTCATCGACTTCGTTATTTAACGTACTTAATCAAATTCAAGATAAACAAGACAGCCATAAACAAATAAAAAATTAAGCCACAAAATCCCCGCCCCTACCACTTTCCACCGCCAGCGGCAACGAAAATCCAAAACAAAACTTTTGACAGATACTTACGTCAATTCAAAACTAAAATAATTTTAAAATGGCTTATTTATACGCGGTACCTAAATATTTTCGACACCTCAAATGTTCTAAGCCATTTTAAAATATTTTAATTTTAAAAATTTAGGAATGATTAGGAAAAAAACTCAGTTGGTAGTGTGAAAGTTTTTTAATATGATTTTTTTTACATTTTAAGTAATGAAATAAACATTTTATTAATTATTATTTGTACTGTAAAAAGATACGTAAATATGTTCAAAAGTGTGTGGTACTCATCGATGGTATTGTGGCCCCTCCGATGACACCTGCAGTATGTTCCTCGCTTCTGAATGAAACATGCGGTGAAGTCTAGGTCTAGAAAGGTGATTCCTTTGGAGAATTTAGAACAAACTGAAAGTAAAGCAGATAATTTAAAAACATAGGATACCTACTAACAAAACACCGCTGTCCCGAAGCTGCTAAGAACTGAAGGCTTCTTGTCAACTTCTCAGACATACGATATGGTTCAGGTGTAACTTGAGAGGCTCTACTGGTGCTGGGTTGTACGGAATAACCTAAAATAATAAGACATAATTCATTTTAAGGGTGTGATAATAGGGGTTAAAAACTATATACATGTATTACATAATATATACCTAGTTGATAGATCTGTATTTTTTATATTGTTTTAATGTTGTGGAGTCGGTGACTAAAGCAATTTTAAGCTTAATAGAGTTGGAAACAGTTATATGGACTGATTCCGACTAAATTAAAAGATAATTTACAGAGTTTACATTGAAATTTAAATCTGTCAACTTTTTTTAGCGGTATTAATTTACTGTGAAAACATTGGATATTTTACACTCACATACTATTCCACTAATTAAAAATATCTTTTATTTATTAAATCTTATTCATTAATTAAATTACTTGTGATCTACATACCTTGAGAGTCTGATTGTTCTCTAAATAAAGTGGTTAACGCATGACTTAAATCAGGCAATTCCTCCGTGCCTGTTGAAACCAACGATGGAAGGATTTGGTTGATAGCAGCAGTAGAAGTGCCGGGTAGTTGAAAAGTCTACACACTCTGCAATATTTAAAAAATTGTATACAACAATATAAAAAAACATATTACTGCTTTGAATCCACGATCCATACAAGTTTTAAAAATATTTATGTGAATAATTGTAGTAAATAAAAAATGTTACTTAATAGTAAGGTAAAAATATTTTAATTTTCTTTTCTTTGTTGAGAATTACCTGAATATCGTGATCCTGCCATTTCTGAAGTCCTTATTACTTGGCTACGGCCTATAAAATAAGAATATTAAATTACATATAGAGTGCATAAATTCATAAAAAAACAGAAATAACCATCACTAAAAACAAGTAACAAGTAAACGTTTAACTTACGTTTCGGAGGAATAATTACAGCTGAATCTGGATTAATTAATGTTAGATTTGGAAAGGTACCAATCTGTGGCAAATTGATATCTGGGGCGTCGTAATAAAATAGAGAACCATCATTTTTTCGAGAAGAACTCGAAAAATGGCAATCGCAGACTAACAATCTCGTTTTCCTATTTCTTGCGTTTTCTAGAAGATCGATTCTTCCGATTCTCCAGATTCATTCTCGGAAAACGCATTCCTTTCTTAAGAACGAAGGAAAATTGTGTCTCGACGAATATTTATCACTGCACTCAGCAACACAACAAATAGACTTTTTCTCCATTGCAAAATTGAAAATTCAAATAGCAGCCCGGCGTTCGTTATGACGTATGAGGTATGAGTTGTTATTATAAGTGTTTACATACAACGCGATATGATTGCCTTTATTTTTTTGTTTCTTTCAGACTCATTATTCATATATGTGTTTCACTTAGACGTATTACAAATCATAAACATACGCATATTATAGCATCTTGGCTCCTCATCTATCTCTGCTCTCGCTCTAAAGTAACGGGGTAGAATCCCAAGATGGCGGCAAGTTTAACCCGTCTGAGGGTACGTAAGGGACGCAGCAGGGAAATGTATCTTGAGAGAAAATTGTGGTAAGAAAATCAAAATGTTTAAGCCATTTTGATCTCTTTTTTGTGGATATGGAAGATATCTAAGCATTCAATACTATTCATCGCTTCATCGGTAATCGGTAGTTAATGTCAGAAATATGCAGGAAACAAAAGAAGGATGGAACGATAATGACAATTATTGTTACGCGTTATTAAAATTAAAATATTTTTACAGTTACACCTTGTTCTGAACCCAATCAAGTTCACGTTGAGTGTATCAACCAGTGTCCTGAATATTGCGAGTATATCAGCAGTAGAGTCACACGTTTCCCTCCGCCCCCACGGCCCCCGTGCTCCCCCGGCCCCTGTGTCCCGGGATGCGACTGCGCCCCCGGCTATATCAGGGATAGAGACGACTCATGTGTTCTAAAGTCAAGCTGCCGTAAGTAAACAAAGAGTCCAAAAACGGGCTATCCATGATAACCGAAAATAAAAATCAAAATTGAATAAAGCCATTTTCAGATTTAAAAAACAACAAATCTACTAGAAATGCCTTATTTAGTTTCGATCACTTAAATTATTTTTATCCTGCAGCTTGATTTCATAAGCACCAAAATTTTTATACTTGTCCAAAATCTCCAAACCGAAGACGAATAATGAGAAACCAAGTTGTTGGGAAAAAAATAATTTTTGGGTGGGAAAATGTCGTAATTGAAAAAATAACACGTGAATTCGTATTATTAAAAATAATGAAATACAGATTCACAGCGAAATTTGTTCATTTGGTTCTAGAGATATTGTTACAGATACAGTAAAATTAATAAAAAAAGAAAGGAAAATAATATATAAAAAAATCCAGAGAATATAAGAATAGCTCAAACCAGGAAAACTTAATGAATCTATAAAGTAGAGTATATTTATGTTTTCCAAGTATATATTTATCTTTTATATTCTAACATTATCCCCCGAAGTTCAATGAAAGCAACCTAATCCATTCAAACATATTCTTATATTGACTGGTCTACATAGTGGTGTAAGTTTCTAATCAATATGTGTATTTTTTAACAGCTAAATGCGAGGATCCTAATGCGGTTTACAATGTTTGTGGTTCTGCTTGTCCACTGACCTGCGAAAACCAGAATCCTGTGAAGTGTCCCAAGATTTGCGTCCCTGGATGCCACTGTAAAGCTGGATTCGTCCTTTATCTCGGCGAATGCATAAAGCCTGAGAGTTGCCGTAATTTTCTTATTTTTTTAAAATAAAATTGAATATATTTTTAGCGTAATGTAATAACTTAAAATTTTCGCATGGTTGGCTATATCGCTGTCTGGGGTTTTTGTCTTGATGGAATTTTGGTGATACTTATTATTTCATGCCCAGCATTTTAGATGAAATATTCTCTTTCTTAAACAATGATGACATGGTCAATCGAATAAAAATATCAACCAAATAAAAACTTGTTGATGTTAACTTATTTTGATGGAATTATACACCGTGTAACAAAACTCGATGTTTTGTTTTGTTTTGTTTTTATTTGTTTATGGACAGCCAACAGACATACACTTATTTTAAATATATACAACATTAATTTCTAACAATAATGTCCACTTAAAGGCTATCACTTAAGTATCTAAAAATATTGAAACATTTATTATTGTTGCAAAGTACCCATCCTGTACACAGTTGCTTATTTGTAATATGTAAAGCATAAATTAAAATGTTCAAACGGAACCAGTTAATCTACATCATTTGTGACCTTTTTTACAATGAAAGCCCCACCCCTTCCCTAGACTGCTTTAAAGACTATTGAGTCTATTTTCAGTCCAGCAAACTCTACCGTGTGATAAAAATACGGATGAATTTACAATATGTACGCGAACAAATGCTTTCATTGCCCCTATCACTGTCTCGACTTATGTATTATAATTGTCATTGTTTCCATCACCCAAACCAACCAGAGTTGGCCCAAATTAACAGTTGTAGGGTATGTTAGTTTCTACCCCGATCATTATTTATTAGTAATGACAGGACATAAAGGACAGAATGCAAGTGTGCATTTTACACTATCATCCTATCATCCTATCTGGCAGACACTATTTCATACATCCCCTGCCGTACCTTATCACAATACCTATCCAAAGACCATCCTATCCTTACAAAAGACACAATACAATTGAGTTGAGGGATGGGATATAATTTGAGACCTCTACGCACGCACACACAAACAGCCCGGGACGGGCCGCCCCAGCGAGCACACACCAAGTCCCCCGGGGGACTACTCCACTAAGCAATCTATTAGTTCTAGATACTTCCTTTTACGGAACAAAATGTGCACAAATGCCAGAACAGTCCATGTCCCTTCACCACCTATTGTTCTACTCATGCAAACTCTATTTCTACCTTTTTAATCCTCCTATAACGATTGTATTATTTATGGACAAAAATATTAAATCATTTTTTATCTAAGTGTTTTCCCTTCTAAAGCCGTACCAAACTGCGGGCCGAACGAAATATGGAACTGGTGCCCTAGGTACTGCACATTTGATGAAGAGTGCGGCTCCTATATAGATGGCTACATAAGGGACTGCCCCCCTCCACCACCCGATTACCAATGTGTTCCACGGTGCCAGTGCCTGCCGGGTTTCTTGAGAATTGGTTCCAAATGCGTATCCCCTGTAAACTGTAAGTTATCATATCTGCCAATTATCAGAACTTGTAAATATACAGAAATACTAGGTGAAATGGGGAATGCTGTAATACATCAAGTGGCCACTTAACCCAGCCAATGACAATCCATATTCCCTTCCAAACTTCTCGTCTCTGTTGAGATGTCAAATTGTAATTATTAGCCCGTAATGGGTGAAATCCAGTTTTTGTCTACAATTATTTGGACATACTCAAAATGTTGTTTTTATTTTTTGGTTTTTAGGTTGTCCTTATCCCGAAACTCAGCAAGTGGTCAGCTGCTCTTCGCCATGTGATCAAAACTGTGACGGTTCACCAAACTGTGATAAGAAGCCTTGCAGAAGAAATAAATGTGTTTGCAAACCGGGATATGTTACAGATGCTTCTGGAATGTGCATATCCAAGGAAAAATGCCGTAAGACAAAACATTAAGGCACATTACATAATACCTAATATTGCTAGCTACGGGTTACGGCTGACGTTGTTTCGCCCTTTCAGATAGGAAGCGAAATGAGTTTGATTCGGATAAAGTCCTTGTTTACGAAAGAATTGTGAGAATATGACCTTAATCCGTCGAGTCGTTCAGAAGTTACACGATCACTAAAAGACGCACTAAGATTTATAAACATAAACACATAAAATGAAGTTAATCTTAAATCAGCCGGGTTGTGGTCCAATGGTAAATTTGCGGACTCAGGATGGTAATCCCTATGTTCAAATCCCACTCCAACACAACTGGTTTCCTGACTTCTGGCATAGTTATTTCCGACTATTTCAAAGCGGTAAAAAAAAACATGATTTATGAGTATATCCGAAGACAGCGATGCTTCTTGACCACAAGTATGGATTAGTCGCTTTTTTATTTTTCGTGATCTCACCGGGAATCGAACCTGAAACCTCCGTAGTGTGAGTCCAGATTCTTAGCCATTCCGCTACGGAGGGCCGCCATGTTATTGAAAATATAAAAGTTCAATATGCAATTTCCCTATTCACGTCAGATTTCTTACATCAAGAATTTACAATCAAATTCCGGAGAAAATCGAGAAAGACATGACATGATTAAGTATTTGAAAATGGTCATGTGAAAATATTTAATGATTACCTAAGTATGAATGTGAAAAAAACATGAAAAGTGTGCCAGGACAGAGTGGCGAGGAAATTACGGTGAAATTATGAAATGATATGGTGGTTTAGTTGTTTTCTTTAATCTGCAGCTCCAGTTTGTCTTCTGCCGAATGAGGTGTTTGTTTCTTGTGTCACCCAATGCCCAGAATATTGCGAGTATATCAGCAGCAGAGTCACCCTTTTCCCTCCTCCCTCGCGGCCCCCGTGCACCCCCGGCCCCTGTGTCGCGGGATGCGACTGCACCCCCGGCTATATCAGGGATAGAGACAACTCTTGTGTTCTAAAGTCCAGCTGCCGTAAGTATAAGTTCGCCTTCTCTACATTTTCGTGTTGAATGCCCAATGATTTGAGATTTGGTCTTGAAAATCATCGGCATAATCATATATACATCAGAATCATATTCAAATTAAGTACCTAGGTACTTGTTTTTTAGACTTCAGAGATTTATATCTAACAATTTCAATTATAAGAGTGGCATTGTGAGGAAATTAAGTTGTCTAACTATGACCTTTTTTTTCTTTAATGGTATTAAAAACAATCATAAAACCATCATTCTTCTACCCTACATATCTAAATTGAACAGAATAAAAAAAAAATTAGCTGTGTTTATTACTTTCAGCGAAATGTGAGGACCCTAACATGGTGTACAGCACATGCGGATCTGGATGCCCACGTACTTGCGAAACCAAGAATCCCAAGTTCTGTCCTGACGTGTGTGTGGAGGGATGTCAGTGTCGACCAGGTCTAGTTCTCCATGTCGGACAATGTATCAAGCCTGAGGAATGTCGTAAGTAATCGAAATGTGAGGACCCTAACATGGTGTACAACACATGCGGATCTGGATGCACACGTACTTGCGAAACCAAGAATCCCAAGTTCTGTCCTGACGTGTGTGTGGAGGGATGTCATTGTCGACCAGGCCTAGTTCTCCATGTCGGACAATGTATCAAGCCTGAGGAATGTCGTAAGTAATCAAAATGTGAGGACTCATGGCTTACAGAAAATGCGTTTACAGATCTGCGGATCTAATCACTCATTAGTTATTAATATAATCTTATAATAAACGATGAGTTCCCGGAAAAAATACCCTGTATTCATTTTTAAATTAACAGCTCTTTCTTTGTTATTCCAATTTACTAACATTTTTTAATTTTGGCATACTTAATGAAAAATTTCTAAACACAGATATTTATGATTATAATATTATTTTGTTTTGGTAGCTGTTCCAAACTGCGGTCCAAACGAAAAGTGGAACTGGTGCCCTGGGTACTGCACATTTGACGAGGATTGTGATTCCTACGTGGAGGGCTACATCAGGGACTGTCCTCCACCACCTCTTGATTACCAGTGTTATCCTCGCTGTGAGTGCCTTCCAGGGTTTCTGAGGATTGGAACTAACTGTGTCGCACCAGAAAATTGTAAGTTGACCTCCAAAAATCAATTAAACAGCTTGATCATAGCTACTCCATCTTAAAATATTTCATGATCGAATCAAAGTTCTCAATAACAGCCAAATCAGGGTGGAAACGGTAAAATTTTATAAAAATCCAGAAAAAAACTTGGCAGCCAGCTGGATCGTATTATAAAACTTTTCGTGAAAGGTCTAAAAATATTTTGTCGCAGACCTTGTCTCAGACCAATAATTATAGTTGTTGTTTATCGATTTAACACTAAAGACCTTAACGTTTTGAAATATTGTTTTATTCAACAATATTAATAATATTAAATGCTGAAGGCTCATTTTATACGTAATGTACCGTTCACCCAAAATTCAGAACAATTCGAGATAGGAGTGTGGCTGAAAAAAAACTTTCACATCACTAACAGCAGGATTAAGTACAGAAAACGCCATAACTAAGTTAACAGAAACAATTGTAAAAGGTATTGATAGTGGTAAAAAATGCTTGGCTGTGTTTTTTTGGATTTGGCAAAAGCTTTTGACACTATTTCCCATAAAATATTAATAAAAAGATTAAAAAATATAGGCATTAAAGGAAAAATCCTAGATTGGTTTTCTAGTTATCTTGGTAATAGATCGCAAAAAGTAAAAATAGATAAGGTTGTAAGTGACGATAATAACATTGAATTTGGAGTTCCCCAAGGCAGCACACTAGGACCGCTATTGTTCTTGATATATATTGATGGACTTTGTAGAGGGAAATCGCTTGGACGTCTAATATCATTCGCAGATGACACAGCAATAATATACAGTGCCTCAGACTGGAAAGAAGTATATAATAAAGCCAATATCGATTTGAAAACAGTGCTTAACTGGTTAAACATGAATTTACTTACTCTCAATGCAGAAAAAACAAAGTATAATGTGTCCCATTGGAAAAAGTCAAAAATATTAAATATTTAGGATTACAAATAGATCAATGCTTAAGATGGAACGTACATGTTGAATCAATTGTCAAAAAACTTAATAGCTTGATTCATATTTTCCTTTCTTTAAGAAATATACTAAATGTTAAGGAGTTGAGACAATTATATTATGCACTTGTAAATTCTGTGTTGACGTACGGAATAATAGGATGGGGGAGCTGCGCAAAAACCGTTATGGCTCCAGCTGCTATTGCTCAAAAATCGATAATTAGAGTCATTTTAAAAAAAACCATTTCGATGTCCAAGTGATTCTCTTTTCAATGAATTGGAAGTCCTGGACATGCGACAGCAGTATATTTTGAGGTCAGTAGCGGTCACCTATTTAAATAGGGATAAATTTCATTCGGTTTGCCATAAGCATGATACTAGACACTCCAGTAAGGATCTGATTCTACAAATGAGGGTCAATACTTCCTTGGCTCAGCGGCAGCACTACTACATTGGTCCAATGATATATAATTTCATCCCTGATTCTTGGAAGTGTGGTGGTGCTGTCAGGCTGAAGAGGATGTTGGCAGCTTTTCTCCTTGATGCTGGTCGGAGGGAGTCAGAAAATTTAATGACCATTGAGGGTAGATCGAAGATAGCCTCATTTTTCTTAATAGACTAGGTAATATGTATTAGTTGTAATTGTATTTTATTTATGTATTGTTTCTAAAATTTGTAATAAAAAAGAAAAAAGTATGTCCATTATATATTTACTCGCCTTAAAACGGGCCTAGAGCCTAGTTAGGCGATAAAATGTAATATTTTATTTGTAAATGTACTTTAATAAATAGCACCGAAGAAGATTTGCGGTACGTGTTAATTCCAGATGCCGTAAATAAATGGAGCAACGGAATTTATGAAAATAAACGCCATTTTGTGGAACTGAACTTGAATTTTCATTTATTTTTATTTTATTTTACTTGAGGCACATACATATTATGAACAATGAACAGGCAAACACTACAATATTTTTTTATAAAACAGGTAATTAACAATAACGGGCCTGCCATCCAAATACATTCATCCACTAATAAATCAACTATACAGTAGCGACATTATAAATGTAATAACTAGTACGCATAAAAATGTGTAAAACTTCAATTGCTATCCTTTCCTGATAAAATGTGCATTTACTAACTTATTTTTACTAATAATAATAGGAATAAATAATATCGTAGATGGATACAAAATTACTATTCTCAGTTATCGTGATAATATTGTATTGAAATCGTTATGAGCAAATGAATCGTTACAAATATTATGAACATTAGTGTTCGTAATTCAAAGGGTTCGGCGTCAAGTTTAGTATAACATCCTATTTTATCATAGGTATTAATAATTTAATCATTAAGGGGTGAAAGTAGGCTTTCCCTTATCTTTTTATATTAGCGCATAGGTCAAGTCAAGGTTACAAGAAGGAAAAATTGATTAAACATGTGAAAATCTAATTTAAACTAAGTTGTAGGTATACAAGTTGTAATATTTTAAGTAAGTACCCAATATTTGCTATCTAAAATCGTTATGCAAACCTACGTACTTAAGGAAATTTCTAAAACTGTTCATATTAAGAAATATTATTTTTATCTGGGTTATCTTATCTTTTGTTAACATGCTTATACATAAATCCTGATAGTCAATCAAAGTATTTGCGTAAGAGAGATGTAATAAATTTATTACACAAACAAGTTATTATATTAACTAGAAACGGTGATTTAATACCATTACGGATTTTCTTGAATAATAATTTGTGATTCATCTACTGATTAATGCTTTTGTTGAGTCTTTCTTATTCACACGCGTTGGATTCAGGCAAGTTTATAAGAAAATAACATTGTAGATAAATAATATTATATTTAAATAATATAATTTTCAAAGAAAACAAGTCATCAATATTAATTTTAGAATGGATTAATTCCATTTCAATTTATGGCCTGGGCACATCGGACAGAAATTCCGTTTCTGATCTTTTGCAGCGGAATGCCAAAATACTTTACTGCGCTAATTTACTTTAATATTTATTATCTTAGCAAATGACTAATATGGCAACTCCAATCTCCCACAAAACCAATTTAATGCTATTATTTTTCATTATTTATCTATCTATACTATTAGGTCGTTTATTTGCTGCATTACAACCCTGATTTTCATTTTCAGAAAAATGTGAAGACCCAAATATGGTATACAGTGAATGTGGATCTGCATGTCCGGCTACCTGTGAAACAGTCAGCATCGAAGTAACTACTTGTTCTCCGAATTGTGTAAAAGGGTGTCATTGTACACCAGGTCTAGTTCTTCTTGTGTCCTCAATACTGTTCATTTGACGAGGATTGTGGTTCCTACATACATGGCTACATAAAGGACTGTCCACCACCAACTCCAGATTTCCGATGTTATCCTCGCTGCGAATGTTTGCCGGGCTTTTTAAGAATCGGGGCTGATTGTGTTCGTCCAGAAAATTGTGAGTCAAAAATAAATGCATTTAAAAAAAATATTATACAAAAATGGTCGTTGATCAAGGCTAATGATGTTTTATTAATATCCAACTGTTCTTAAGTAACCCAGAAATGGAAATATTTTGGTTATCAAAGGAATGCTAGTATTTCTTATTTATTTTTTAAATAAAACGATACATTATGACATGGTACTATTACTACTACTACTGCTTTCTCTTATCCACACCCAATGGTGCATAGGGCACTGCATTGGGACACCAAGTGCAGTGTATCTTGATCATTTCATAACACGAAGGTAGGGTGATTAGTCTTACGCTCCAGTACCAGTCCAAGGTATCACACATGAAATATTAATATGAAGATCACATGTAAATAAATATTTCATGTTGACCCCCTACGGCAGCGTTTCTTAACCTCGGGTCGCGACCCAAATACGGGTCGCGAGAGGTTTTAAGATTGGTCGCGGGAAATCTCAAAAAAGTGACAAAATATGGAATTTAAAAATATTTTTAATATCGAATATTTTTAATTTTGTTCAATAGGTAGATCGATGTCACATCACTAATTTTATCTCAATAGGTGCTAGCGAACTACCATAAAATATATATTGACAGCAACAGCACCGAAAAAATTGGCAACGCGGGATATGCAGCCAGATCTATATCAGGTACTAAAGGACGTAATTCAAATTATAAAGTTTATAAAGGCGCGCGCTATTAATTGTCGAATATTTCGACTGATGTGCGAAGAAATGGGTTCAGATCATCAGCATTTATTATATCATTCGGATATTCGTTGGTTGTCTCGTGGAAAGATTCTCGCCAGAGTTCTTTCTCTCAAAAAACTGAAATCGAAATATTTCTGACGGATAAAAAACACGAATGTGTTGATCGCTTCAGTAATAACAAGGGCGAAATTGGCATATTTGGGTGATATTTTCCACCATTTAAATAAGCTGAATACAGAAATGCAAGGCCGAAACCGCACTGTAGTAAATATACATGAAAAAATTACTGTTTTCAAAAATAAAATAAAACTTTGGCAAATAAAAACTTCTCAACGTCAATTGGCAGCATTTCCAACATTAAACTTGTTTTTGGAAGATGTCAATGACAACAGTATTTTTGTGGACACCATGCCAATTTTTTTAGATCATTTGACAAAACTTGGAAATGAAATGGAAAAACATATTCCACAAAATGTCGTAATCGAGAAATATAGTTGGGTAAGAAATCCATTTGAAGTAGATGTAATGGGCATTGAAAATGATTCAGCTGGATTACAAGAAGAATTGCTGGAAATGCAAGGTGATGGAGTGTTAAAAGAGAGATTCGGCGAAATGACTCTCACGAAATTTTGGGCGAAACTATCAGGGAAAGCCTATACTGAGCAATGAAGCTGAAAAAGCTCTGCTACCATTCCCGACTACTTATTTGTGTGAAGCAGGATTTTCGCCTTGCAATCATAAAAAATAAATATAGGAATATACTGGACTCAGCATGACATGCGATGTGCACTTGCTATAAATTAAACTCCACGCACAAATCTTCTTTGCTCGAAAATACAACACCAAGGTAGTCATTAATAACAAAATGTTTTTTGAGATAAAAAATGAACATTTAATCATGTAATCCTGGTTTGTTTGATTCCAATAAAGTCGTGAAGAAAAAAAAAACGTTTTTTAATTCTAATTAATTGATAACTTTTCATATTCTATAATTACTATTACGGTTTTGCTATAACTGGAAAATAAGATAATACATTCAGGGTCGCGGGCTTCAAATTTATGTGTATTTAGGGTCGCCAGTCAAAAAGGTTAAGAACCGCTGCCCTACGGGAATCGAACCCGCGACCTCATGCGTGGCAGCCAAATGCGCTACCACTATACTACGAGGCGGACACTATTAAGTCTAGTGTAAAATCAACTACGGAACACTCAATTTTAGCAAATCTACAGACTCGATAATTATAAAGCCTCTCTTTTTATGTAATACGATTAAATATAACAGAAAAGAGATAAAAATGATTTCTCCGAAAACCGTGGCTCGAAATTTACCTGTTACATAAATCGATAATTGTTCGATGGTTACATATTTAAAATATGTTTGACGGCGCTGTGTACATTATCATATGGTAGGTAACGCCATCAATTTGCAAATATTTTTTAGTATCATAACAACAAAGGAATTACCCCCTTTGTTGTTATGATTCATTTCGAGAACAATTCGAGATAGGAGTGTGGCTGGAAAAAATCTTTCAAATTACTAACCCATTCCTTATGATTGATGAGAGTTTTTACGAATTTCATGTGTAACGTGCGTAATTTTTGCCTTTTCTAGGTTGCCCAAATCCAGAATCCCAGCAAATAGTGGACTGCCCGGCCCCGTGCGACCAGAACTGCGATGGTTCACCAAACTGCAAAACGGAGCCGTGCTATAGGAGGAGGTGCATCTGCAAACCTGGATACATCATAGATTCCTCTGGAACATGTGCACCGAAGAAGATTTGCGGTACGTGTTAATTCCAGATGCCGTAAATAAATGGAGCAACGGAATTTATGAAAACAAACGCCATTTTGTGGAACTGAACTTGAATTTTTCATTTATTTTAATTTTATTTTACTTGAGGTACATACATATTTTGAACAATGAACAGGCAAACACTACAATATTTTTTTATAAAACAGGTAATTAACAATAACGGGCCTGCCATCCAAATACATTCATCCACTAATAAATCAACTATACAGTAGCGACATTATAAATGTAATAACTAGTACGCATAAAAATGTGTAAAACTTCAATTGCTATCCTTTCCTGATAAAATGTGCATTTACTAACTTATTTTTACTAACAATAATAGGACACTGATTTAAGAAAAAAAAACATAAATATAAAAATCGGAAATAGGAATAAAATACGTAATAAAAATATGAATATACATACATAAATATAAATATATCGTAGATGGATATAAATTACTATTCTCAGTTATCGTGAGTCTAAATAATATTGTATTGAAATCGTTATGAGGAAATGAATCGTTACAAATATTATGAACATTAATGTTCGTAATTTAAAGGGTTCGGCGTCAAGTTTAGTATAACATCCTCTTTTATTATAGGCATTAATAATTATTTAATCATTAAGGGGTAGACTTTAATCATTAAGGAAAAATTGATTAAGCATGTGAAAATCTAATTAAAACTAATGCCCGCTTTATATGAGACAGTTTCTTGTTCAGAAAACTACACAGTTTCTTGTTCAGAAAACTGTGCAGTCTGTCAAACTTCTGTCAAAAGACACGCTAAATATGTGTATTTTTGAAAACGCGATTGTATGTTATTATCGTATGTTTGCTCTCAGGAAATTGTATATTTAGCTAAAAATGTAAATATGTTATTGTTTTTTTACGTATTTAAAAGCATACAATAAACCAATGTCTATTTAAACGTTTACATAAAAAAACATTGACTGTCATGTCAGCTTAAATCTGACACTAGCACACAGTTTTTCATGCAGTTTTAGCTTTATACGGGACCGTTTTCAGACTGCACAGAAAACTGTGTAGTAAACTGTCCCATATATAGCGGGCTTTAGTTGTAGTTATACAAGTTGTAATATTTTAAGTACCCAATATTTGCTATCTGAAATCGTTATGCAAACCTACGTACTTAAGGAAATTTCTAAAACTGTTCATATTAAGAAATATTATTTTTATCTGGGTTATCTTATCTTTTGTTAACATGCTTATACATAAATCCTGATAGTCAATCAAAGTATTTGCGTAAGAGAGATGTAATAATTTATTACACAAACAAGTTTTATTATATTAACTAGAAACAGTGATTTAATACCATTACGGATTTGCTTGAATAATAATTTGTGAATAATCAGTATTTAAAAATGTTTATTATTTTAATGCTTTTCTTGAGTCTTTCTTATTCACACGCGTTGGATTCAGGCAAGTTTATAAGAAACTAACATTTTAGATAAATAATATTTAAATTATATATATTTTAAAGAAAACAAGTCATCAATATAAACATTTTGGGCGTGTTTAAATACTTGTACACAAATCTGGATTTTATCCCAAGACGGGAGTAGGTATATATTTTATTTTATATCCCTACAGAGATTAGGTAGAATTTTTTCCAAATTCAGGTCATAAGCCCTGTAAACGCTCGAATATCCACATTCCTGAATTTGGAAAAAAGTCTACCTCATCTCTGTAGGGATATAAAAATAAAATACATCAATATTAATTTTAGAATGGTGTAATTCCATTTTAATGTATAGCCTGATCGGACAGAAATTCCGTTTCTGATCTTTTGCAGCGGAATGCCAAAATACTTGATCGCGTTAATTTACTCTAATATTTCTTATCTTAGCAAACGACTAATATGGCAATTCCAATTGTAACAATTAATCTTACACAAAACCAATTTAATGCTATTATTTTTTATTATTTATCTATCTATACATAACTAATTGAGAGCGTTTTTAAGGTTTGACGTGTAATATTTTTAATAATAATGATCTTATCAAAACTTTTTATTTATTTTTTATAGTTACATTATCTGTCTTTCAAAGTAAGATAAAATTATATATTAATTTTGTTATATAGTAGCCGAAACGTAGGTCAGAAAAATAATCGTTTTGAGTTTCAATACTTTTCTAGATAAAATGTTGCTTGATTTTAAACGATTTTATTTCAATATAAATATTTAATTTATTCAAAACGATTAAATTTAGAGAAAAAAAAAATATTTTTCACAGTTAAAAATAAAATATTTTTTCTTATATTACAATTTTATATTAAAATTATTTCTTTCAGTACAATGATGAAATTATAATACTAAATGGACTAAAACTTATACAACTAAAAACAAAAATGCTCAAAAAAATAAGATATATATAATAAAAAATTAAGTGGTTGACTAAATCTCGCTAATCGCTAAGTAACATGGCACTAAGTTAACCAAGGTATTTCAGTCTAACCGATTATTATAATCTAAGTATAAAGATCTAGGTATAAAATGTACTTTTTTTTATTATTAGGAACGTATATACAGTCTTTTGAGTATTTTTTTTACGTATTAATAGTTTAAATAAAATCTTAAAAAGCTTTTAAAAGTATTAAAAAAAAAAAAATGCAAAACAACGAACAAAAAAAAAAAAAAAAAATATCAATTAATACATAAATAAATAATCAATTATATTTGTATTCTTTTTCATTTTAAAATTATTGTCTATTTCATACAGGTTACAGATTTTCATAAAATGGACGATAATATTCGGGAATAGTTTTCTTATCATCAACTAAAGCTAATAAACCTCGTTTTTTCTGATCGGAAATTTTAATTGGCGCGTTATACACCGTGTCCCACGATGAGACCGCGAAACTCCGGAGGGTGATTGTTCATGGTATTCTGAGAAAAAAAATCCTTATGAAGTTTTTTGATCCGGCATTTTTAAATTTTTTAATAAGTAAAAAATCTAAAAAAAGTGACTGTATGTAGAAAATAAAGCGACAATGTAGTACTGGTTTATGTTTGAAATGCTAGCGGTGGCGGGGTGGCGGTGGGCGGGGAGGAGTGGGGGTCCGCTCTCTGGTCACCGAACGAAAATTCAAAATTCGAATTTCATATCTGAAATTGGTGCAGGTCACGTGTGTGTTAGCCAGTTCAAAAATGGACGGTATTACACGCGTGAATTTTATTCATTTTTTAATCATTTTTTTTAAGAAATTAGAATTGATGATTTTGAAAAACTTTATTAAGATTTTTTTTCAGAATATCATGAATAATCACCCTCTTGAGTTTCGCGGTCTTTTAAACGTCGTGGGATTTTGACTAAATTAACGTGTCTCAATATAAAAAATCAAAAAACTGGACCTATTTAGACTTTTACATATTGTGAGGTATTTTCATGTAGTATGTCCATCGATTCCACTTCAGAATCAGCAATAGGCGGATCATTTACTTCTTTCTGAGTAGTTATATTTTTTTTCAAGCTCTCTAGAAATTGAATTCTTTGTGCCATTTCCCAATGCATTTGATTTAAGCTGCATAAATAAAATATAAAACATTTTAAAAACATACAATTAGACGGACGGTCGGGGGCGAGCGACGCGACGGCTATCTCGTTTTGTATAGAGAGGAACGCGTCACTCGCCCCCGACCGTTTGTCGCAGTGCTGACTATTAAAACATAACTAAACGCGTTGAAACAAGTCGCTGTATGTTTCAAAATCACAGTGAAAACAAACATAATAAAATAACTAATATTAACGAAAATCGAAATAATCTTACATTTATTAATGAAAAAGTAAACATTTTCGGGATTAAACTATTTCTGACGTCAGATTTAGGATAAAAACAAGTCAATTTCAAAATAAAACATAACTTTTAACAAAAAAATATCTAAAAACAGTATACAATTTAGAAAAAATATGGTTTTAATGAAAAGGGTCACCACAGTATTATTCATATTTTATCACAAAAACTGTACAATTACATAATTATACAATGTTAAAGGGAGAATTGATTCAAACTTTGCTACACATTTATAGCAATAAGTGTATAATTTTGAGATTGTATAATACTAATGAAATAGAATGCTTACCTTAGGGTCAAATTTTCGTTTTTGTATACTTTTGAAGAGACACGACAAGTGCACTGCTCGGTCGTTTGAACATAACTAAAAAAATATTTAGTTTTCGCGCGAAACACAGTTCTCACTTCGGCCAATTTAAAACTAACCAATGCGCTTTCTAGCGAGCGTTTGTTGAACTACGCTCTTTTGTCAATATTAAAGAGATGAATACTGTTGATACCAATCGTTTCCTCATATTAACTCAATTTCGAAGATTTTTGGAAATTGTACACTTTTAATGCGAAGAGGCGATATGTACCGTTATGATGTGATTTATCATACGAACCTGGATCAATAATTTAAGAAAATTCGTTCGGTAGAAGTAAAGTCATAGCAATTGACTTGTATGAGTTTAGGTCGTTTATTTGCAGCATTAGCTACAACCCAGATTTTCATTTTCAGAAAAATGTGAGGACCCAAATATGGTATACAGTGAATGTGGATCTGCATGTCCGCTACTTGTGAGACAGTCGGCATCGAAGTAACTACTTGTTCTCCGAATTGTGTAAGAGGGTGTCATTGTCGACCAGGTCTAGTTCTTCTTGCCGGAAAATGCATTAAACCGGAGGAATGTCGTAAGTTCCAAACAGACATTTGAAGTATTTGATATATTTATTTATATTTACTACGACACACTCAAGACAGGATCGGGTCTACTTCACTGAATGTTTAAATCTTGATAGACTTGAGCCCGCTATATACGGGACAGTTTTCTGCGCAGTTTTCTATGCAGTCTGAAAACGGTCCCGTATACAACGAAAACTGTTTAAAAAACTGCGTGCTTATGTCAGATTTAAGCTGACATGGCAGTTAATGTTTGTTATGTAAACGTTTAAGTAGACATTGGTTTATTGTATGCTTTTAAATACGTAAAAAACCAATAACATATTTACATTATTAGCTAAATATACAATTTCCTGAGAGCAAACATACGATAATAACTTACAATCGCGTTTCAAAAATACACATATTTAGCGTGTCTTTTGACAGAAGTTTGACAGACTGCACAGTTTTCTGAACAAGAAACTGTGTAGTTTTCTGAACAAGAAACTGTCCCGTATACAGCGGGCATTACACCGAAAAACTCTAGATCCCGTCTTAAGTTTACAATACGACACAATCAATCTTTCTTAAATTGGAATTAAATATTGTGTCTAATTATCACTTTATATGTATTTAATGCTATTTTCTAGCAATCCCAAACTGTGGTCCTAACGAGAAATGGAACTGGTGTCCTCGATACTGTACATTTGACGAGGATTGTGGTTCCTACATACATGGCTACATAAAGGACTGTCCAGCACCACCTCCAGATTACCAATGTTATCCTCGCTGCGAATGTTTGCCGGGCTTTTTAAGAATCGGGGCTGATTGTGTTCGTCCAGAAAATTGTGAGTTAAAAATACATGCATTATAAAAAAATATTATACAAAAAGGGTTGTTGATCAAGGCTACTGATGTTTTAGTAATATCCAACTTGAACCGGGTTGTGGTCTAGTGGTAGATTCAGGGATTCCGGATTAGAATCTCTAGGTTCGAATCCCACTCCAGCACAACTTGTTTCCTGCTTTCTAGCACGGTTATTTCTGACTATTTGAAAGCAGGCCAAAATTGAAATATTTGAGTATATCATAAGAACTCAAATGTTTCTGTTTTAAAAAAAATAAAATAATAATAATAATAATAAAACAACAAAAAAAAAACTGTTCTTAAGTAACCCAGAAATTGAAATATTTTGGTTACCATAGGAATGCTAGTATTTCTTATTTATTTTTTAAATAAAACAATACATTAGACATAGTACTATTAAGTCTAGTGTAAAATCAAGTACGGAACACTTAATTTTAGCAAATCTACAGACTCGATAATTATAAAGTCTCTCTTTCTATGTAATACGATTAAATATGACAGAAAAGAGATAAATGATTTCTCCGAAAACCGTGGTTCGAAATTTACCTGTTATATACATCGATAATTGATCGATGATTACATATTTAAAACTTGTTTGACGGTGCTGTGTTCATTATCATATGGTAGGTAACGCCGTCAATTTATACGATATGCAAATATTTTTTAGTATCGGGTAATTCCTTTGTTGTTATGATTCATTTTCCTTTGAAATATAGGCGACAACTATCTCAATTTATGTCCCTTTTTTTTTCTTCCTTTATTTAGTCTTTACCGATTTCGGTAATTTAACCACAAACAAACAACATTTGTTACAAACATAGCATATTATTATAATACGATCTCCTTTATGTAAAATCATATTTTAAATTGCATATCACTTTGAAGTTCGAATGCAAATCGCAATTAAGTATCTCAGTAATTTCGCTTCATTTTTGTAATCCTTTCATGGTGTGCATGAAAATGCAACTCTCGAATACCAATAAAGAAACTGTCTATTTATGGTTTTCCAATAAAAGTGCTTTTTACTGAAATTTCAGGTTGCGCTGAACCGAAATCCCAGCAAGTTGTAAACTGCGATGCTCCATGTGATAAAAATTGTGACGGGTCACCCAACTGTAGTTCTAGTAAGGATCCATGCAGATTGAGAAAATGTATCTGTAAACCAGGATACGTTAAAGACAAATCTGGAAAATGCATACCAAAGAAAAAATGCCGTAAGTCGAATCATTAAAAACTAAAATTACCTTTTGCTAGATACTATGTTAGAAAAATTTGTGTCAAGTTTGTTGTCATTACTACTACTACTACTACTACTTTCCCTTATCCCCACACCCCACCCAATGGTGCATAGGGCACTGCATTGGCACACCAAGTGCAGTGAATCTTGATCATTTGGTTGTTGTCATGGGTTACATAATAATCCTTCTAATGCCAGCCAATTCATTACTATTTTCTACATCAAATCATTATTTACTACGTATTCCTAACACCAGCTCATTCAAATATGTATCGACAGCCATTTTTAGACAGCCAGATCTTGTTCATCAAGTATTTTCTCCACCCTTATTTCTTTCCACCTCCTATTAATTAGTTACAAAAACAGGGCTGCTAGTACTCAAAACCTATGATACATATTTTGGAATCGTATAAATAAGATGTCGTTAATGGCATAGAAGTAGGCGGCATTGGAATATGATGTGTTGAAAATAATGAGGTGGTACTTTACTTATTGTAGGTGTACCGGTGTACCTATAATTTCGAACACCTTTTCATCGCGTACTCTTTCATGTCGATGTGTCGTCATTCTTTATTCTTTACGCTTTCCTACATCAACCAAAAATATTATTGAGTGTACTAAAATATGATAAAAAGATTATGATCATTTTTGACGGTAGTTTCTACCAGCAATCCTTAAATCCTTACAGTCTCAGTTTGTCCTGGTCCCAACGAGGTTGGAGTCCCATGCAAGAATCTCTGCCCTGAGACTTGTAACTACTACGCTGTTGGGCCCCTCCCCCCACCTGTCCCACAGCCCCCTTGTCCTAGCATTCCGTGTGTCCCCGGGTGTGACTGCGCCCCAAATTACATCAGAGATAAAGACAACACTTGTGTGTCGAAGAAGAGTTGCCGTAAGTAAATAAATTAACACTCCGTCGACTGAAGCCAGAGGATTTTATAAAAATACTCCACCACGTGACACCCTCTTCCCATACAAACGTATTCCTTGATTTTCTCCCTTAAAATTTTACATTAGAGCAATGATTTTTTCACACTTTTTAGATATCGACCAGATGCATGTTTGCGTCGTCTTATTTTTTAAATATTTTATTGGTTTTTTTTTATTTTTTTTTTATTTATTTCAAAAGAAAATTTTTGTTTACATGGATATACATTTAAACACATATATGTACAATAAAAAATATATATATATATAAAAACAAAAATCCCACCAAGGCATAGCCTGTTTGTGGGTATACTGTGAAAATCATACAGTGTGCACGTGGCAAAAGAGAAAGATAAAGTTAAAAATAAAATAAAAAATTGAAAAATAGCAGATAATATAAACAAGATAGTCAAAAAAACGAATGAACACAAGATATTGGTATCTTTATACCGGAAGAAGAAGAGGGGAAATAATTATAATATATAAAATAAAAAAATGGTTAAAAGAGATATATAAACGATTTTAAAAATAAGACGATACAGACACGCATCTGGTTGATATCTAAAATGTGTGAAAAAATCATTGCTCTAATGTAAATTCCAGGGAGAAAATTCCAGAGGAATATGTTTGTATGGGAAAGCGGCTGCAAGTCACGTGCAAGTATGTTCTTAATATCATGAAAGAAGATTCCCTTTGCTTATGCAATGGCAAACATCGAGGAAAAATAATTAAAAATAATTTCCAGTACTCAATCTCCATAGATATAGACAACCTCCATAGATCAATCTCCATAGATAGACCTCAAACAAAACAAGAATGGGGCTTATGACGTCCTGGACAAATAGGTCTGTCTGAACCCGCATACGTAATTGTGTATATTTTTTTTTAATATATTTATTTTTTGTAATTAAGGAGAGTATCGAATTTATCATTTAATAAAAAATCATAGAGGTGAGAATGAGAAAGGAAGAACAATTTTACACATGTATTATTCAGGACAATGTAATGGAAATGTGAGGAGGATGAGAGATACTATTTATTTAATAATTAATTAGAATCTCTAGGTTCGAATCCCATTCCAGCACAACTTGTTTCCTGCGTTCTGGCACAGTTTTTTTTTTAATTTTTATTTTTTTTATTTTTTTTATTTAGTACATTCGAATTTACAAAGCTTAAAATAACACAATAATTTTACAAAATAATCTTAACGCTATACCTCACCAATAAAAAAGACAAGCTCTTGTGCTTGGTGAGGGAGGTTACGCTAAAAATACATATTATAAGTAGTAATCATAGTAAAGTAAATATAGGTAGTATAAGGTATAATGGTAAGTAGTAAATATAAGTAGTACAATAAGGTAAAATATAAGTAGTAATCATTGTTAGGAAAATTTAAAAATAAATCTAAGTACTAGGATATGCAAAATAAACAATTAAGTTAGCAAAAGTTACTGATTATAGTTGTTTAAAATAAATGTGTTTTTTTAGTTTAAATTTAAATATCTTAAAGACATTAATAATTTTTAGTTCATTTAGTTATTTCCGACTATTTGAAAGCAGCCCCAAATTGAAATATTTAAGTAGGTATGTTTCTCAAATGTTTCTTTGAAAAAAAAATCAAGAGAAAGATGGAAAAAATCATAATTGCTATGTGCATTCATCAAATCACTTAAAAAGTAAATAGCTGTTCGGTCCAAGATTTGAACCTGGGTCTTTCTGATCACCGGCCAGCTTCTCTATCCATTGATCTAAACGATCAGATACATATCTCGAGATTTTAACGAAAAGCCTCTCAGTCAACTACGATTAATTAGTTTACTAAGTTAACGATACTTTGTAGTTGAACTATCGACTAATATATCGATGAATGTTATTGATTGTGTTGATTTACAGCAAGATGCCAAGATCCCGATATGGTATACAATCCATGCGGCTCCGCATGTCCTCCCACATGTAATGGCAATACACCTAAATGTCCTGACGTGTGTGTACCAGGATGCTTCTGTAAGCCTGGACTAGTTCTGCACAATGGCAAATGCATGAAACCGGAGCAATGTAGTAAGTTCTTGGTATTAAGACAAAACTCATTGATGTTACAAAAATGTTCAAAAGCCGAAGATTCAACTTTTGAAGAAAGCAGAAATAGCAAAAAAGCGCTTATTGCTAACTGAATCATTATTCTTAACAATTTTGTTATTATTAATCTAATAAACAAAACTAGCGGTTACAAAACATACAAAAAATAACTTGACAGATACAGAAATGTGTTGTCTTGTTGTTATATGAGATTTACTTTCTCTTTGAACCTTATTTTCCTATAATTGTTACTCCAATTTTTTAATATCATATTTATATATCCAATTATATATCTAACCCTTATGTATGGAAGCGAAGCATGGAGTTGGAAAAATAAGGATGAAAGTAGATTGAATGCAGTTGAAATGCGATCTCTCAGGCGAATGTGTGGTAAAACTATGTATAATAGGTGCACTAATGTTGAGATTAGAGCAGAATGCAAGGCTGAGATAAGCATTATCGACAAAATTAAGAAAGGTCATGTAGAGCGAATGGATGATGAAAGAACGGCTAAAAAAAATATATGATGCAACTGAGCCTGGATGTAGAAGTCGAGGAAGGCCGAGAAAGACATGGCAAAGACATGGCATGATCAAGTAAAACAAGTGCTTGAAAGTGGGCATGTAAGAAGTCGGAATAATCGACGTGCGTGCATGAGAAGATGTATGAATGTGGAGGAAGCAAGAGAAGTATGCCTGGGCAGAGTTGTGTGGCGTTCTATCCTCTTTGCCTACCACTTCGGAGAAATGGCGTGATGGTTAGTTAGTTAGTTAGTTAGTTATCTACAAAAAACGATGTGCCATATTATTTTGTCATTGGCAATTTAGCCAACATCAATCAGTATGTACAGAGGGTACATTATGACTTGTATTCAAGTCTTTTTCGTTTTAAGATGATAATCCTATTTTTATATCATTAAAAATTAAACATTTTAACGTTTTTATTTAACACAGATAGAGAAAGATATAAAAAAATACATTTACAATGTGCATTAGAAAAATAACCTCCAATCAGTATGATCCATATTTATTCCTGCAGCGTTTCTGAAGTGATTTGATAGATGCACATTGTACCTAGTTGTGATTATATTTTATCTTTCTCTGGATTGCTAAACATTTTCTGATGTTCTGTTTTCATTTGAATAGATAATACATTTTCATGAATTTACAGCTCCTGTATGCTCAGATCCAAACGCCGAGTATCTAGAATGTGGCCCAGCATGTCCACCAAGCTGTAGAAAAAGATTTCCAGTCTGCATAAAAAAATGTATCAAGGGATGTTTCTGTAAGAAAGGATTCCTAATCAACAGCAAAGGCACATGCGTTTTGCCTAAGAACTGCTCTTGAAATCTTAGCTTAAAAGCTTAAAATCCAGAGTCATATTTCTGCTTCCATTTACAATATTCTTATCCTTCGTTTTGTATTCTCCTTTTTTATGTTTTGGTAAATCACATAAAATTTAGAATTTTCTCCCATGCCTGAGTCGAAAGTAAAAATTGCTCACTGTGACTGACTGTCAAAATATATTAACTACAGATTTGTTGTGTATTTACATTTGTGAAATTTCTTGAAACATTCGTGTCTAGATATTAAATGAAATATTCTCATTATATTAAATATTCAATTTAACAATTTTATTAGTTTTAATGTCCTGATTTAACTAAAAACTTAATTAAATTAATACAATTATTATGTTGAAAATAAATACATATTTATCTTTATCCAATACCCACTTTTTTTTGTATTTAAATACTTTGAAGTGATGGAAAATTTCTTCGAATAAAGTCTTAAAAGTAAAGTGTAATAAATCTTCCATTCCCGATTATTTTTTGAATCCGCAATTTATTTTTTAAATTTTTGACTATTACATTCAACTTTCTTTACAATATTATTTAAACCTCAGACCAATTAATTATTTGTCTAGGTCTAGGGTATAGACAAATATTTTTATTTCATTGGGTTAATTAGATACCTTCATGATATTTTACATTATATCCTTTAAAAAGGTTTTATAAGTAGAATGTGTATATATTTTAATTTTTTTATTGTTTTTTTTAATGTTTTGCACAAAGCACTATGTATACTAAATTTACAGTAATATTTTAAGGAAATATACATAACATAGCAGTCATAGCACCAATTAAGTGCACAAAGTAAAACCGTGATAAATCATAATAAATTATCGATATCATGAAGGAAATGTATAAATTTAACAAAACTAGGCCACAAAATGCCGAACACTATTCGAGTTGATCGGAAGACTGTTCAGGTGTTCATGTCCAAACCAATAAGTTTTCCGTGGTTTTCTCATCATCATCTCGGGCAGATGCGGAGAAGTTCCCTTTGGTCCACATCAGGTGTATCCCGCCTGACCTCAACAAAATATATGGTAATTAATTAAAGACAGTCAATGAAAGAAAATCTATTGAATGAAATATACAACTTGTAGGTAAGTACATCATAAGCAAGGTACTAAATAAATGTAACTCCCATTTAAAATGTACAAAGTCTATTTCTAAGGACAGCGAGAATGGGAAAACAAGTATTTGAGACAATAGTGTCTAATGTTTATGTTGTGTGTATAATACGTTGTATTGTGATACAAGTGTGTGGTGCATGTAAATAAAGATGGTGGTTCGGAAATTCCCCGATCCTCTTTATTTTATTTTTTTTGAATTTTTTTTATTTTGGGACTGGTATTATATACATTTTAATTACATATTGCACAGTCAAACACGAATAAGAAAGACGATACAAAATAAACACATTCAATCTTAATCCTATACATCATAACTATAATTGAAAAACATATTTAAATACAAATCTTTAAGGGCTCTACTGTGTATTGATTGATTTATTTTTACTTCATGGGGTAGTTTATTATATTGGGATCCAGAAATGTTCATTAGGGATTTTTTACCGAATTTTGTGGATAGAAATTTTGGAATGTGGAAGTTGCAAATAAATGCCGATCTCGTGAAAAGACTGTTTGTATAAACAAAATAAAAACGGCATCAGATTCTCAACATCATGAATACCTACCATTGCTGGTAATGCACTGATTCAGGTTTTTTGTGTATAAATAAAAAAAAATTATTTATATCCCTACAGAGATGAGGTAGAATTTTTTTTTTCAAATTCAGGAATATGGATATTCGAGCATTTACAGGGCTTATGACATGTCATTTGCTGGGTTAAGTGGCCACTTTATGTACCACAACATTCCCCATTCCGCTCATTAGCGAATATCCACACCAGGAAACATTTTTTATTTTGTATTTATGCTACGAATCAAGAATCATCCACCAGCGAGTTGAACGCGCCATCTATGCATTGATATTGAAGTTAAGTATTTTAATAGCAGATTACTTTATTTTTATGTAGTTAAGACTCTTCTGACGAGTTAAATTGTGTGCAAGTATTTGAACACGACCCAAAATGTTGTATAAATAAATTGGTCAGAGGTTGTCCGAATTTTAATCTCCCGCTATTTACACGCGGAAGATCGCATCAAGGTCTTTCGCACCATCATAATGATTTTTTACAACATTGTTAAGAAATAAAATGATTTTGAGAACCAATATTGATTATAATTCTGGCTGGTTTAGTATGGCCATTATAAGTTTGTATATCAACCTGCAAAATAGTTCGCGAGTTACGTGATATGCTCTGATATAGAGGCACGTTCATACTACATAGTGATGTAGTATTTCCGTGAGGCTGACTTGACGATGCCGCCTCTTCTGACCAGTGTAACAGGGTGTGATGTTTCTGCTGACACTGTTTACAAGTAGATGAAGATTTACAATTAGATGTATAGTGTCCAGACATCCACCTGACCTCCACCCCGGCGCACACTGTGTAATATTTCTGATCTAGCTTTACTTTAATCGTTTTTATTATATTTTAATTTTACGTATTCGAACATAAAAACGTTTAAATAAATAACCGGTGCAATCTTCTGCATACCTATTTTTTTTTTAGACACGAACATGTATTGTGTATTTCGTCGCAAAGTTGATCAACGGCGTGACACTAGATTCCAACCCTGAGCCAGTCGCGGATTGCCGCTCGGTTTGATTGGATTTATCTAAAACTGAAGTGCTTTTAATAATTGTTTCTGATATGGAAGTTGTAGAACACGGTATGTTATTTACATTAATTAAAAGAATATATTTAATTTACTCTAGTTAGTGTGTTAATTCACCCAATTTATAAAACACATAAAAAAATAGACGAAAATATTTTAACTGTGCTTTCACTTAGACCTACCAAAAAATCCCCCTCGAACCCCGCTTTGTTATACATATTTTCATAAAGTTTTAATCCTTATCTTTCCAGTACAGTTATTTAAAACTCCCCAAATTCCGCCGTTTATGAAATATTTTTATTTTTCAGTGGGTCGGGCATCGATTTCGAGAAGAGAATTTTACAGCGTATGGCGGAATAGCAATAAAAGGACTCGCAATCAGTGCCTCTGGAACTATGTATCCGTCAAGTTAAACTTACAAAATTGTAATGAAATCTTAAAAAAAGGAATTTACTATCAGCGCATGTTCAAATCACAAGAATCTGTCATTCTCCGTTTAATTCCTGAAATATTGCACTTTCCTATAACATTGATTAGTAAATGGGGCTGTGGCGTGCGAACATAAGTTATACCCGTGGTACTATATGCCAGCAACTGTCCATAACCATTATTGCATGGTCCAGACATAATCGCTTCCTGCATTTTACCGATTGGACAGTTTTCTGAGAAGGCGCAGGAAGCCAGAAAATCAGAAGTGTTTGCAAGAAAAGCTCTAAATTTACGAAAAAAATCCATCAGTAAATACAAATTTTGAAGACAGTGAATTCGATGGTGAATAAAACAAATATTTTTTTTTAATGTTTTTATATACTTACCTATTTTTTATAACTTTAATAATAATAATATTGTAACAATATGCTTTGTTTGTATAATATACCAATATAATAATTTTTTTAATTTTTACAAATGTTTTATTTATTTTAATGCAACAAATTCAAAGGTATTTTTCATTAAAATTTTCCCTGCTTTCCACGGTAGATTTTTCCAATTTTCCCCTCGCAAAACTCAAGTCTACTGTGCGGACTAACTAATCACCAAATATATTTTCGATGGCCCATTAAAAATTATATTTTACACTGATATTAAACATAATCGTATTAAAGTAAAACCAGATAAGGCATATTACACACTGTGCGGCGCCGGCGCCCTCGAGCCACCCGGCCCCTGCGAACGCCTGCAGTTCAGCGTGGACGTCTGCCGCCACCGCGTGACTTCCGACAGCATCGAGAGCGGGGCGCAGGTGCGGCAGCTGGTCCCGGAGGTGGAGGAGAAACTGGTACAGGAGCGAATCCAGGTCCAGCCATAGCGGAGACCATTGGAGGTAAAGAGGTCAGGTGCCTGCGTGAAGAAGGTACATACGCGCTCTCCTAGCGCCGCCATCAATGATAATATTCATGTATACACTAGATCACAGATTATATTTATATTATACTCTAGTAAACAAACGTAAAAAATAATATCCAATCTCGGCGCTAGCATAGTATTTGTATATATTTAAGGTGCGGTGTATTATTATTATTTAATATTAGGCGAACATCTTAAAGCTGATATGCCTAAATCGGACAGTTAGTTAGGTTTAAACTTGTCCAGTCCATTCTTAAACCCGTTCACACTATTCACAATGACCAGCTCCTGCGGTAGCCCGTTCCAGCTATCTACCACCCTGTTGCTCAGGAAATGCTTTCTTGGGTTCTGATTAAACCGGGTCTTCTCCAGCTTAAGGTTGTGGCCTCGAAGTCGTGCGTTGTTTTTCAGTTTGAAGATTTCACACAATTTATTACACTTATTGTGATGGTTCATTATCTTGGATGTTTCAATTAAATCACCCCTTTCCCGTCTTTTCTTCAGTGTTGTGAGACCAAGAGTTTCTAGTCTCTGCTCATACGGAAGTTGTTTTAGGTATTGCTAGGTTTATGTTTGTAATACCATAGAAAAAAATGTCCTAACCATGATATTCACATGGCTACTTACGCTTTCAAGCCATAAACATGATTAAAAATACATTACTGCTCAAACGCCAAAATAATATTATATGCAAGTAAATATTTTTATTACAGTGCTTATGAAACAGATTTTTTCGACATGAACATTTCGAATGTGTCCAAATACTTGTAGATCTCGTCTCTGTTGAAGTCAATTGAAATTTAATATTAAAATGTTACCCGACTGGTGTTCCGCAGGGGTCTTATTGGGCCTTATTTGTTATTTATTTAAATCGTACATATTATTTTTAGTAAATATTTTGTTATTAATCTCTTCGAAAACATAAAACAACATTGCTTCATATAGTTACATGTAAGTATGGACACTAAAGATTTAGTTTAAAAAAATTAAAAACTTGAAACATTATTCTAATTTTATTTGAGAAACTCGTAAAAAATATACATGGCAAACGATGAACAGCTCCAGGATATATTTTCAAAAGAAAATTTTTTGTTTACAAAGTAATAAAATAAAAAACACATATTATACATTAAAATAAATAAACAAAAATCCCACCAAAGCATAGCCTGTTTGTCGGTATACTGTGAAAGTCAAACAGTATGAATATTGCACGTGGTAAAAAAGAAAAATAAAGTCATGGAAAAATAACAGATAATGTAAACAAGATAGTCAAAAAAAAGAATACAAGATATTGGTATCTTTATACCGCTTTCGGTATTTCTCCTTTGAGAAGAAGGGAAATAATTATAATATATAAAATAAAAAATGACGTAGATTATGTTATTGTTATGGTCTTTATAGTAAGAATGATTCTACCTTTACACTATGTATCCAACTTTGTGATAATTTTTTAAAATATGAAAAATTTGGAAAATTTGACAATGCCATTTTATAGTTGAATCAGACAAACAAATGGAGGTGTTGAATCGGACACATTCGTCATTTCGGCCATTTCATTATCATTTCCAGAGAATGTTCAATTCCCTCAACCTTCCTCCGCCTCCCGAGATCGTTAACCAGGATTGCCTATTTTACAAGGCACTAGGCACTATTGAAAATCCGTCGACGTCGCCAGTTAACGTCTGAACTTCGGAACGTGGACCTGGCTAAGGAGGATACATGAGAACTGGCGGCCTATTGAGATTAAGCTTGGAGATACTTTGAGAATCCATATTCTCCACACAATGATGAGAACATGAACTTCAATACTGGACAAAACGTGACAGATAATAATAATTATTACATGTTAATATTACCATTACTTTTGAAAATAAATAAACATAAAACCATCCATTAAAAAATATTATCATTCACGATAGGAATTTTTACTGACTCACGATTGGAGTGGCTATTAAAATTATGGGTTTCATGAAGGTATTTTGAAAAAAGACAGTGATCAATGAATATACAAAGTTTATCCGATCAGTGAAATGAAACTGTTATTTTATACAATTTTCCTAGTTTTCTTCTCTGTCGTAGAGGCCCAAATTAATGAAGGTATGTTTGAGAAATGTAATAATTCATAATCAAAAATACTTACGCATTAATATCGTGATCTATAATAATATACCCAATTAAAGAGTGTTTTTCAAAGGGGACAAATTAAAAAAAGGTCGTTAACTTTGAAGGAAAACAGTATTTTGTGTGTTGTGCATATCTATCAGATCACTATTTTCAGATATTCTTCTTTAAAAGGATTTTAAAAATTACACTTTGAAAAATCACTCCAAAATATTATTCACAGCTGTTTTAAAACTACCTATGTTCTCCTGTATTCATTATGTCTGCAGCCCCACTGTGATTTAGACCTCATGAGGTGTATGTTCCCTGTGTCAACCCATGCCTAGTCAATATTTTAGCAAAATATATTTGGTTCATTTGCATACGAGTATTATGTTGACAATAATATATTATTTTAACTCCTGTTTCTAACTGTAATGTCCGCAGCATGCTCCAATCCCAATGAGGTGTATGTACCCTGTGCCAACCCCTGTCCAGCAGAATTCTGTCGATACTATAACAGTTCTGTAGAACTTCCTGCTCCTCCTTGTTCTCCTGGCCCCTGTATCCCGGGATGTGACTGCGCCCCGGGCTACGTCAGGGATAGTGACAACACATGCGTACTGAAGACTAGCTGTCGTAAGTAGTCAGATGATCTGGCTTTGATGAAAGTTAACAAAACAAAATATTGCATATTAGGTTTGTTATCCATTAATGTTTTTTTTTTCAGCAAAATGTGTGGACCCTGTTATGCATTACGAAGAATGTGGATTTGCATGTCCAGCTACTTGTGATCCTCCGACCGACATTCCATGTACTAACTTGTGCTTGGAGGGGTGTTTCTGTCCACCGGAGTTAGTACTCCATAATGGAAAATGCATTATACCCGAGGAATGCCGTAAGTGTCGTATTAGATGTGATGTCAAAATTATATACGTACTTTTACTTACAATTCGTGAAATATTGAAACATTACTTTTAGATTTAAATGTCAAACTGAAGCCGATGAAGTAATATAATTTAAATAAAATAAAATCACTTTGTTTTTTATTCACTTTTTAATTGAGTTATTACTAACTAGTTTCGGTAATACCGTACCATCATCAGAGCTAATACAAAACTAACAATACAATACAAAGTTGCATCTAATTAGTGGTGGTGGGGAACTATGCATTGAGGAGGGGGAGGGCTTCGGATAGGGGTAGAGAGTTTGAGGGGGGGGGGGGATTCTTGCATAGGGGAAATAAAAATAATTATTTAATTATTAATTATATTCTGTTTTTTTCTTTACAGGTTTCTTGATTTCTAGAATTTCTAAGTTATTTAATATAAAGCCTAAAACCTAGAAATCAAGAAATCTGTAAAGGAAAAACAGAAAATAATTAATAATCAAATAAATTTAAGCAATAGTCCCATTTTTAACATATTTCCCCTCTGCAAGAATCCCCCCCCTCTCACCCTAAACTCTCTACCAATATCCGTAGACCACCCTGTCCCCAATCCATAGTTCCCCACCCCCACTAATAAGATGCAACTTTGTATTTTATTATTAGTTTTGTATTAGCACTGATGATAGTACTACCGTACCGAAACTAGTTAGTAATTACTCAATTAAAAAGTGAATAAAAAAACAAAGTGGTTTTATTTAAAAAAGTTTACAATGATTTACAAAGTTAATGGTTATAATATAAATAACGTAAAATAATTTAATCTCATGTCCATAAAACACATAATGTTTTTTATTTTAACAAATCATACATTAGTATTAAGTACATTTTTTAACACCTGATTCTATTCATCTTGTCTGCAGCGTGTTCCAATCCGAATGAGGTGTATGTACCCTGTGCCAACCCCTGTCCAGCAGAAGTCTGTCGATACTATAACAGTTCTGTAGAACTCCCTGCTCCTCCTTGTTCTCCCGGCCCCTGTGTCCCGGGATGTGACTGCGCCCCGGGCTACGTCAGGGATAGTGACAACACATGCGTACTGAAGACTAGCTGTCGTAAGTTGTAGGATGACCTGGCTTTGATGAAAGATAACAAAAACAAAATATTGCATATTAGGTTTGTTATCAATTACGGTTTAAATTTCAGCAAAATGTGTAGACCCCGTCATGCATTACGAAGAATGTGGATTTGCATGTCCAGCTACTTGTGATCCTCCGACCGACGTTCCATGTACTAACTTGTGCTTGGAGGGGTGTTTCTGTCCACCGGAGTTAGTACTCCATAATGGAAAATGCATTAAACCTGAGGAATGCCGTAAGTGTCGTATTTATATACTTTTAAATCTATTGTTATTTCATTTATTACAAGTGGAGTTGGCATCAGATGTGATGTCAAAAATTATATACGTACTTTTACTCACAATTTGTCAAATACTCAAATAGATTTAAATGTCAACCAGAAGCCTATGATGTATACTAATTCAATCCTTAGTCCATAAAACACATGATGTAATTAATTTTAACAATTCATACATTAGTATTACGTACTTTCTTAACACTTTTTTTCTTTCACAATTTTATTTTTCTTGTCTGCAGCATGTTCCAATCCGAATGAGGTGTATGTACCCTGTGCCAACCCCTGTCCAGCAGATGTCTGTCGATACTATGACAGTTCTGTAGAACTTCCTGCTCCTACTTGTTCTCCCGGCCCCTGTGTCCCGGGATGTGACTGCGCCCCGGGCTACGTCAGAGATAGAGACAACACATGCGTACTGAAGACTAGCTGTCGTAAGTTTATCTTTGATTATCTGTCTTTCTATATTCTTGTATTCCTTTTTTTTAAAAATAATTTTTTAATTAAATTTCAGCAAGGTGTGTAGACTCCGTCATGCATTATGAAGAATGTGGATTTGCATGTCCAGCTACTTGTGATCCTCCGACCGACGTTCCATGTACTAACTTGTGCTTGGAGGGGTGTTTCTGTCCACCGGAGTTAGTACTCCATAATGGAAAATGCATTAAACCTGAGGAATGCCGTAAGTGTCGTATTTATATACTTTTAAATCTATTGTTATTTCATTTATTACAAGTGGAGTTGGCATTAGATGTGATGTAAAAATTATATACGTACTTTTACTCACAATTTGTCAAATACTCAAATACTCACATTCAGATTTAAATGTCAACCAGAAGCCTATGATGTATACTAATTCAATCCTTAGTCCATAAAACACATGATGTAATTAATTTTAACAATTCATACATTAGTATTACGTACTTTCTTAACGCTTTTCTTCTTCACAATTTTATTTTTCTTGTCTGCAGCATGTTCCAATCCGAATGAGGTGTATGTACCCTGTGCCAACCCCTGTCCAGCAGAAGTCTGTCGATACTATGACAGTTCTGTAGAACTTCCTGCTCCTACTTGTTCTCCCGGCCCCTGTGTCCCGGGATGTGACTGCGCCCCGGGCTACGTCAGAGATAGAGACAACACATGCGTACTGAAGACTAGCTGTCGTAAGTTTATCTTTGATTATCTGTCTTTCTATATTCTTGTATTCCTTTTTTTAAAAATAAATTTTTAATTAAATTTCAGCAAGGTGTGTAGACTCCGTCATGCATTACGAAGAATGTGGATTTGCATGTCCAGCTACTTGTGATCCTCCGACCGACGTTCCATGTACTAACTTGTGCTTGGAGGGGTGTTTCTGTCCACCGGAGTTAGTACTCCATAATGGAAAATGCATAAAACCGGAGGAATGCCGTAAGTCTCTCCAACTAATGTCTATTTCAATTTTATAATCATTTAGTTATTTTTTATTGCATGTAAATGTACTCTTTTTCAAATTATGTTTATTATTAAATTAATTTCTATTGTCATTTTTGTTTGTAGCTGTTAAGTGTCCTAATCCCAATGAGGTGTCTGTGGCGTGTACCAATCAATGTCCCGAATACTGCCAATATATTTCCAATCCTGGAGATCCTCCCGTCCCCGCTCGGGCCCCCTGCACCCCCGGCCCCTGTGTCCCGGGATGTGACTGCGCCCCCGGCTATATCAGGGATAGAGACAACTCCTGTGTTCCGATGTCTATCTGTCGTGAGCAAAAACGAATAATATATCGATTAATATATCGTTGATTGAAAACAAGATGTTATATAACAGGGATAATACGAAATTCTAGCGAATTTTAATATGTTAAATTGAATAAAACCGTTCAGTTGGACCAATTAAAGATCGGAACTCATGACTTTTGCGTCTGCTGTCTATGGCTAGCTCTCAGCGCTAGGCTTGCCAATTGTACACATTCGCCAGAAGTATATCAGAAAAGATTGTATTAGAGATTGTTGTTGGATTTAAAATAGGTGGCGGGAAACAATCAAATCAATTAAAGAAATATTTACGTGTCAACGTGGTTTATTCTAACGCGAATAGGACATTTACAATTAAACGAGTATGAAAAATACTAATTCATATGAAATTCTAAAAACGACACTGTCTAATGATTTTCAGTGGTCGTCAGTGACTGCTGGCTGGTAGAAAAGAGACCGATTACTGGGACCACCCTATATAGCCCCTGCTACGTCATCTTTAAAAAGCAATATACCTATATGTATATATATAATTTACTTGGGTTAGAAATTTGACAGCCTGTCGCAACACCCTATTCCATTCCGAATTATAACCTTGTTTGAGATTCTATATTCTTTTCTGCAGCCAAATGCGAGGACCCTGACAAAGTTTACAACACTTGCGGGTCTGCTTGTCCACCAAGTTGTGAAACCCGGAATCTCTTTCAGCCATGTTTATTACAACAATATTCTTTTCAAGTCATTTTAGTCAAGAGCTCATAAGACTTCACGATATCGCTACCCTAGTGATCCCCTATATCCAAAGGCAAAAACTTATATAACTAAAGAACTAAAATTATGATTGATACAGGCCTGTTATTTGTAAATCCAGTATTTGGCTACAAAGATTTTGAACACAGTCAAAACGTTGTTATTAATGATGACATAGAATTAGGAAAGATTTCTCCCCTCTTCTGAGAATGATATGTGATGTTTTTTTAATCTACAGCTGTGGTGTGTCTCAAGGCTAATGAGGTGTCAGTACCCTGCATCACCCGATGTCCAGAATACTGTCAGTATTATGACAACACGAGATCCCCCACCGCTCCCTCTCGCCCATCCTGCACCAACAATCCCTGTGTTTCGGGATGTGACTGCGCCCCAGACTACGTCAGGGATAGAGACAATTCGTGTGTACCGAGATCCAGCTGTCGTAAGTTTATCAAAGCTATATGCTTGATACCTTCCTTGTATTGAGCCATTAGCCATTAGCTATCCAGCTCGAAGGATCATACGCTTAAAAATACCATACAAATATATTTACTTAATTTTTCATTTATCATCTTTTAACCCTTATCATCCAATACCCCAACATTATAAGTACTAATTTGATTTCAATTATTAATCGTTTATAATAGCTAGGTGCGAGGACCCTAATAGAGTTTACGTAACATGTGGATCCGCTTGCCAACCGACCTGTGAGAGGCAAAACCCTGGCCTATGTACTACAGGCTGTTATCGCGGATGCGTGTGTAAACCTGGCTTTGTCCTGTATCTCGGCAACTGCATAAAGCCGGAAACTTGTCGTAAGTTACTCTGTGCTTTATGTAAAATGTATGACATTATGGCACCTTTCTTGGCATTGATTTACTAATACACTTAGATTTGAACTGAACCCAAAAAATGAATGACACTTCAACTCCGCCAAAACCTCCAACTCCACCAGACGCATATTCAGTATTTCTTTAACCGCCGGCTGAGTCGGACGTTCAGAAAACATTCCGAAATGCCTTCCTGTGTAGTGAAACCGTGTAAAAACTGTACGTATAAAATTAACAAAAAAGATGGTGTTACTTTCCACATGTAAGTGTTTATTTATATTTGTTTACATAGCCTAAAATAATTATTATTCAAAGAAAGTTTTCTTCTCAAATAATAACCAACAGCCCGTCCACAAGAAAAAAAAAGTCATTTTAGATGCATGGTAAAATTCATGAAAGCTCCTCGTAAGGAACGGGTTAGTATTGTATACTGTTACTGTAACCCTATATATAGCCCATACCTTTTGCGGTGTGTGGGCATACCTTCGGATTGAGGTGCGGAATCTTCATGTCATTACTTTTTTCTAATATAATAATTTACTCTGCAAGGCAGATCTAAGAGTATTATAAAATCAATGTTTCTAGGACTCAAAACACTTTAGCATTTCGTGTTTTAAGAATACCAAAGAGGTATATGTTGTTCGTTGTTTTTATTTTATATTATTGATCAATCACTATTAACACATAGGTTAGAAATGATTGAGGGTAAATTTTTAAACAAAGTGCACACCATACCAAAAGTTTAGGGTTCTATCAAAGCAACGACAAACATTCAGTGATATAGTCAAATACAAGACTGTAAAAATAAAAATCTGTTTACATCAATCATAATGTGAATATTTACACCTTCTTTATTTTCAAGCTGTTCCAAAAATGTGGTATGAATGAGCAGTGGAACTGGTGCCCCTGGTACTGCACGTTTGATGTAGATTGTGACTCCTTCATATTTGGCATATTCAGGGACTGTCCTCCACCACCCTTGGACTATCAGTGTGTACCACGCTGTGAGTGCCTACCAGGCTTCCTGAGGATGGGAGGCAACTGTGTTCCACCTGAATACTGTAAGTTTATTTTTTAGGTGTTATAATGTACAAAGGATTATATATATTATTTACTTCAAAAGGTTATATTATGGCTTCTAATTTGATTTTGCTTAGTATGAGAATCGCTCCTTAGCTCCTTTTTACACATTTTTTTCACAAGCATTCTTTATTTATTTATTTAACTGCAAAAAATATTACAAAATGGTTTAATAAATTTGTCCTCACTGGGGTAATCCGTGCCGAGGACTAATTATCTAAATTATCAATGGGTAAAATATCCGGGAACAATATGTGACTCATTTGTATTAAATGAATCAACTAATCAGATAATGTTATGTCTTCATGGTCTCATCAGATAGTGATGAGTCCATCTTAAGGTAAACCGTTCAATGCATTTGCAGAATGCCATAAGTAGATAAATTTTTAATTTGATTCTGTTAAATAATAATAAAAGTCATTAGTTAACAACAATAATAAAAACTTTACCAACGTCTCGGTTGCCTAAGGGCCCGTTTTATAAAAAGCAATCAAACATTTAATGTCTGTAACCGTTTATAGCATTAACTTACTAATTCGTGTTTTATAAACAACTTTAATTACGATTCGTTATCCATAAGTCATGCCCGCATTTCTATATTTTATTTGTAATTTGTCTATGAAACTTGAATCCGTGATCTGTCCATTTTTCCCACAAAAAAACTACAATTTGATTTCTGGACTACCTTTAAATTTATCCTTTATATCGTTGTTCAAATTTAAACGTAAGTCATTTTATGATTTGTCTTTTCACAGTTTTCTATAAATTCTTATTGAAATCCATGCAATATGGCCACTGAATGTTTGATATTTCAACGAAAAACGAATCGTTAGGAAACGTAACCCCTCAGAATAGTGCCGGTTTATAAAAAAAAATTAAGAGAAGCATAATGCACACAGCGCCATTTATGATATACAATGTTTATACAATGTTTTGCACAGATTCATTAAATTCAATCAACTTGAATAATCCAATTTTTTTAAATAATTTTTATTATTTTTTAACTGTGAACATCACGGCTATAAGTGTAGTGAGTATTTGAGTATTAGTGTGGGCTACATTACTTATGATTTGATATATTATTTATGTTTCTTTTAAACAGTTGTTTTCTGATAATTATTTTTCTGCAGGTTTTTATCCGGGAGATGTACCGATTTGTATAATTACACCTGACGGTGTTTTATTATGCGATACATTTGGTGGAGGCTTAAATCCATTTCCCGTGAATAGTAAGATATAAGAAATGTTAATACTAAAAGTTGTATTATTTTTAATTGATAATTATTTTTAAACGAGTAGTAGCAAATGAAACAGTGAGCTGACATTAATTTGAATGAGAATTATGGCAAGTATTTATACGTTTTTTAAATTTATATTTGTCATTTGCAGCAAAATGTGCAGACCCAAATATGATTTACAATCCATGCGGATCAGCGTGTCCAGATACTTGTGAAATGATAAACCCTTCATTTTGTCCTCCTGTGTGCGTCCAAGGATGCTTCTGTCGACCAGGTCTAGTTCTCAATACCGGAAAATGTATCAGACCCGACCAATGCCGTAAGTTCCCTAATATGGTTTATAATTCTTGCGAATCAGCTTGGCCTGATACATATATTTATTGCTTCATTCTGTCCAGTTTTTGTATTTTTGTGTGTGTCTTGAATGCTTATTTCAACCAGCACTGAGATCACCAACGTATCTATACGTATAGATATATCGCAATTGCGATGCGACTGGGTTTCTTCAGAGATTCGTATTTTCTACATTTGGTTATGTTACAATACATAATAGTCTGTCCTCGTGTAGCTAAATGCATTGAATAATCTTCTATTTATAATCAACAGTGTAAACGCATGATACCATGCATTTTTTCAAGACTTTAAATATTTCAAAGTTTACAAACTAAGGATGACATAAATTAGGAACTATATCGTATGATTTCTTAAATAGCGAATATTTATTACTTAACTACTTATTAAGTTTAGATTGTAAAATGTAGGCTCATTGTCTCAAGCAATCTTCGGTCCACAATAAATTTACAGTGAAAACAATGCACTTTTTATCGAGTTTATCTAATCTCTTTATATATTACAATTGGATTAACCCTTTATTTATGTTTCATGTGTTTTCACTCTAAATAAATTGTCAACAAAGTGGTTCAAATGATTTGTCTTTACAAAACTCACATGTAATCGTAAAACCGCTAGATCATAATCTACGTTATTATTATTATAGTGTCTATCTATGTCTACCTCTGCCTATAACATCCTTAATATTGTGTTTTTTACTATTTTTCAGCCAATATGTGCCCTGATCCCAACTCAGTGTATAGTTCCTGTGGTCCTTGTGTTGGAAGCTGTACAAACAGATTCCCGGTTTGTACCATGGTCTGTAGATCAGGATGTTTCTGCAAACCGGGGTATTTAACCAACGGCAGAGGCAAATGTGTTTTGCCTCAAAACTGCTCATGAAAGACACGTCCATTAAGAGCTATTTTTTAACAATAATATTAAGTATAAAATGAACATTTTTATTATTTAATTGTGGGTCCAGGTGCCCGATGCTGGACTGAATGTCGCGCGTGCGACACATCGGAATGACGAGTGATTTTGTACCGTCATTTTGTACAGATCACTCGCCATTACGTGTTACATAAGTGTTGCATGCGACTTTTGGTCCAGCATAGGGTCACAGAGTCCCAGGCAGTCACATATAAATGCATTTTTTATAAAACTGTTCAAAATATAAAAAGGTAGGTGTTCAGTATTTATATATTTATTTATTATAATTAATAAAACCATTATTTCTATTATTTTTAATATTAGGTACGTGGTATGTGCATAGTATTTTTATATAAAAGGAATAAAAGGTTTTACGTATACGTATACATAAGTAATAGGTATATGTATACATAAATAATAGGTACCTATATATTGTACATTATAAGGTTTTTTTTTCAAACAAAGTTTACAAGTTTATATTTATAATATAAGTACAAATTTTTAGAAAGCATTTGAGTGTGTGGATTATTAAATTTGTCAACACACTAAAAAAATATCGCCGAAAATATCAATATGTCTGTGTAAAATATCATTTATTCATTATTTCATTATACCATATCCGCTCCCTATGTGGAGCATATGGAATCCACAAACTGCCTCCAGGCCAAGCGGTCGGCCGCCAGCTCCCGCGCATCCTCCCAAGTCAGGTCCACGTCCCGCAGCTCTGACGCAAACTGCCGACGAATTGTCAACAGTGGACGACCGGGACGCCGAGAACCTGATGCCTTGTAAAATAGGCAAGCATGGTTAAGGCTCTCGGGAGGCATACGCAGTATATGGCCCAGCCAGCCGAAACGCCTTCGCTCCGGCGAAGGCGTTATTCTTCGCTCCGTGACAGTAGATACCAAGGGTTGCTGTGTCCGTTGCCTCACCTCTGTGTTCCTTACAAAGTCAAACCACCGCACACCTAAAATTCTTCTAAGACACCTATTCTCAAAACTTAGTATTCTGCTGTCTTGGGCCCTAGTTAGGTGCCACGATTCGCAGCCATAGAGAAGAACAGGTGTGATGCAGGAGTTATAAAGGCGGCATTTTGTTTTAACCGAGTAAATATCCGATCTCCAGACAGCCTTCATACTGTTGAATGCGGCGCCCGCTACTCCAAGCCGCACTCCCAGTTCTTTCTGAACTCTGCCGTTTTCTGTCATGTACGCTCCCAAGTATTTGAAGCTCTCGACCCTTTCGATGACTTGTCCGACAAAGCCAGGGGCATCTGGGCATCTTGACACGAGCTGTTACACATGACATGGGTTTTACCAATGTTGATTTTTAAACCCATGCACATGGAGTGCCAATTAAGCCTATCAACAATTATTTGAAGGCCCCCGACTGATTCGTCAATAAGGACGGCGTCATCAGCGTACTCCAGGTCGCAGAGCTTTTGGGGAGGATGGAGATGGATATTCCTCGGTCTGGCGGAATTGACATCCTCAGGATAAAATCCATGAGGATTATAAACAGAAATGGGGCAAGGACGCAACCCTGTCGCACTCCGGTGGTGACCTCAAACCAATCTGAGACAACATCGTCAATTCTCACTCGGCATTCGCTATCAGTGTGAAGGGCTTTGATTAGTCCGATCAGTTTCGAAGGCACCCCATATGCTTCCAGTATTTTCCAGAGTGTTGGTCTGTGCGGGCTATCAAAAGCTTTCTCATAATCCACGAAGCAGAGAGCCAAAAGAGAAGAATTGAATTCCTGGCTCTCTTGCAGAATGCAGCGTAGGTTTATGAATGTGATCCGCACAAGACCTACCAGGCAGGAATCCTGCCTGATTTTCTCTTAATACCCGCATGATGGGGGCACGAACTCTCTGCAGTATAATATGTGCTAGCACCTTCCCTGGAACACTGAGTAATGTGATGCCGCGATAGTTGTCACAGATTAATGGATCGCCCTTCTTATGCAACGTGATAATTTCTCCATTCACCCAGTCCCTTGGACACCTCTCTTCTTCCCACACCCTGACCATTTAGTTGGTGTAAAGGGCAACAATGTCAGTGACGCTACACTTCAAGTACTCCGGATGGATGTTGTCAACCCCTGGAGCCGTTCCGTTCTTCAGCTTGGATACGGCCTCCGTCAATTCAGCTGGTGATGGGGGACCATCAGGTATATTGATAGCCTGCGGAATACTTGATGCAACTTCTGTGGAAATATCGAGGGTGGTGGAGGGGGTGGGCGGTTAAGAACTCTCTGGAAGTGATCGCGCCATACTTCCTTGACACGGTTTACGTCCGACTCAACGCCTCCATCAGGGTTCTTGATTGCTCCCGGGGTCATTGAGCGTTTGCCGCATATTTGCCGTGTAATTTGGAAAAGTTTTCGCGTGTCATTTCTTCGAGCCGCTTGTTCCGCTGTTGCAATAAGACAGTCGAGATGACGGCGCTATCCAGTCTCGCAGATCGTTTTGACAATACGGTCCTGGCGCCTGTAGTCATTCTCTGCGGGCATCCATTTGGTCAGGGTCAGCCTCACTGTCCTCAATGCTTTGAGTTTAGCGCGTTCTTCTATTTTCCCCCACGTATCAATAGAAATCCAGATGGGCCTTCCTCCCGTTTTCGGGCCAAGAACATCGCATGCAGAAGAGGTAAGTGCAGACTTGAGATTTGCCAGTCCGTCTCGATACGATCCGGAAGGGGGAGCTGGCCGTCGGCAGATTGAATGCGCTGACTAACCGTAGCTTTAAATCGCAGTCTTGTATCGTCGCACTTTAGCCTCTCTACATCGATTTTTGTTCGGCGGGGGGGGTCTCGGAAGACGTTTAAGCTGCAGCTGGACTTTGGCCACAACCAACTCATGGTCACTGTGAATGTCAGCCCCTCTATAGGTCCTGACATCCAGCAGTTCCCTCCGGTTAGTGCGACCCGTAGAGTATATGATCCAACTGCGCTTTTGTTCGTCCGTCCGGTGAGGTCAAGTGTATTTATGAATCGACTTATGGGGAAATAGTGAACCGCCAATGACAAGATCGCTGAGGGTGGCAAACTCAATAAGCCTTCCTCCATTGTCATTGACGTGCCCAACAGCCGTGCCTGCTCCATCACCAATGGGGGCTGAGTGACGGGGTCTGTTCCGACTCTCGCGTTGAAGTCGCCCATTACGATCACGAAGCGTTCTCTTCTCGGAAGGGAAGCAATGACCGCGTGAAGAGAGTCGTTAGAAGGCATCTTTTCGCCTGGGTATCGGGCATTTTCTGTTGGCGCATAGCATTGCAGGACAGTGACAAACTGTCAGCGGTTTTAAGGGTGCCGCGAATAAGACGCTCAGAGATGGGCTCCCACCTAACAAGGCATTTAGCCGCTCTCTCCGAAAGCAGAATCGCCACCCCTTGACGATGATATTGTTGCTGACCGGAGTGTACGCTAGTATATTTATCCAACAATCTCTTCCCAGATCCCTTCCAACGCACTCGCTCATACGAGAATATCTAGTTTGTATTCATCCCATGATTACGAGTCGCGTGATATATCCTTACCAAGGACCTGCATTGTGCGCACATTGTACGTCCCAATGCGCAGGAAAGAGTTGTTGGATAATAAGTCCTTATACAGAGAACGAGTCCAATTAATATTGCCGGGTCGAGTTTGGGGGGGCCAGTCCGAGGGCATTTGTGGGGGTTTAGTAATCGGTTAGTTTAAGAAGGCAGGGTGATTAGCCTAACTAAATACCGGACGGGTCTAAAAAAATAAAATAAAATAAACAACAATTTAAAAAAAGGGTTGTCACCCGCCGTCGCATCAAGGACATTAACAGTCGTGTTTCGTGTCCGATATAATTTCTCTTCTAGTGGACAAGCTTTTTATTCGATTGCGAAATAGGAAAGAGCTATTTAAAAAAATATCGATATCGAAAAATAAAAAAACATCGAAATCGGTATCGATATTTTTTGCGATATATCGATATATCGTATGCATCCCTAAAGTCCAAACCTACGTCTGTCGAAACCAGTAATTAGTCTATGGTCTTCCCTGGTGTCGTCATCGGGATCTGTGGTCGTCAGTGCTGCCAGACAGAGGGAATTTTTCCCACTTTCCGGGAATATTTGGGCCAAATTTTGAGAAATGGAAAAACGGGAAGATTCCGAAAAAGAGGGAAAAAAAACGGGAATTTTCGCACTTGTGGGCATAATTTATGTGAATTTCGCCATTTCACGTGGCTTTTAATTGTTTTCGACCGGGAGAAGTATGTCCATCCTGGAAGACGTAAAATAAGTTTTTAGTGTGCAGCCACCGCGACCGTAGTGCATGCATCTGACTGTGTTTTATTGCGTTTTCACGCACTATATACGGCCACTAATGTCTCCTGAGTCTTCCCCATACACACAATGACTAAAATAACATTTTTTTCTCAAAATGAACGTTTTTAAGCCTTTTAAGAGAAAACGGGAAATTTCTGGCCGAAAGTGGGGAAAATTGGCAGAGCGTTTAGGGCGGAGAAGCCGTCTCTCGAATCTGGCAGCACTGGTGGTCGTCGTCTCGTCCACTCGTCTGTCATATAATGTGTCAAAGGCCCTCCAAACAATGGCACCGCCATAGAAAACCCATAGAAATCGTAATATTGAGCGTTGGGGCTCAGACCTCTAGTCGACTCTTCTATCACATGGATATTTATCGGAAGACTCTTTCTTACGTCTACGACATAGATTAAATGATTGGGAACCACGAATTGTCCATAGACTAATGTACATAGATGATAGAAATTCTAGGAGCGGGGGTTGGCGAGGGGGCGGGCTGCACGCTGTGTCGGTTTTTTGGCACACATCAAAGGAAGCTTTGCATATTTGCCGCTAGGTTCGCGCCGTTCGGCCGATCGCAGTTTCGCAGCGTTTATTCAGTTTTCGTTTTTTCGTGGTTGTCTCTTTAAAGTCGGCTATGTGCACAAAATCTAATTTTTCACAAAAAAAACAGTTTGTAAAAAATATTTTATCAAAACTGGTGAAAAATGAAATATAAATGAAAAAATATAACATATAGTTCCTTTCTTTTACGTAAAAGAAGTCAAACCATTTATTTTAGTCATTAAATAAGAACTTAACGAAAGAAGCAAAATTGGCAGTACATAACGGAGTTCGGGTACCAACCCCTTATGTATGGTAGTGAAGCGTGGTGTTAGAAAAAGAAGAGTGAAAGTAGACTGAATGCTGTTGAAATGCGATCTCTCAGGCGAATGTGTGGAAAGACTATGTATGATAGGTGTATAAATGTCGAAATTAGAGCAGAGTGCAAGGCTGAGGTAAGCATTATCGACAAAATTAAGAAAGGGCTTTTACGATGGTTTTGGTCATGTGGAGCGAATGAGTGATGAAAGAACGGCTAAAAGAAGTTTAAATGCAAGTGTGCCTGGATGTAGAAGCCGCGGAAGACCGAGAAATACATGGCTTGACCAAGTACGACAAGTACTTGAAAGAGGACATGTGAAAAGTCGGAATAATCGGCGTATGTGCATAAGAAGATGTATGAATGTAGAGGAAGCAAAGGATATTTATGTACTATGCAGCATTAGGTACTAAATATTTATTTATATATTTTTTTGTAATATCTGGCACATAAACAGAGTTTACAGATGCATGAAGAAAAAATTACCTATTCAGTGTTACCCAGAACTCAAAATCGTCAAAAGCTGCACATGCACAAATGCACATAGCAGGTTTCGCAGTAACAGCGACGTTTTGTTCTTTGTTGTCAATTTTCGAATTTGAACTCAACGGCAAACGGCGGTCGAATTATTTTTGTGTCGAACCGAACTGTCACAATGTCGCATCGTTGGAGCAATACTGAAACCGCTAAATTCATCGATTTTGATACAGTCATTCAGCAAGATACAGTCATTTCATGTTTGGATTTTATGAAAATTTATTTAATATTATAAAACCCAATTTAAAAAAATGAGACATGCATGACTTTTTGAATAATGCATGTCTTATTATCTGATATTCAGAAACACCATATCTATAAAAATTCAAAAAACTGAAGGAGAAAAAGGTTTATTTGCAGACCAGTTTAATTAGGTACAAGGGTTGCTTATTTATTTATTTTATTTCATGAAAATAGGTATTTATTTATTTTATTTCATGAGAAATTCATCAACCGGTTATGCGTATAATTCTGATATATCAGAATAATTAGATTATTATGCTTATACATAATGATTACTATACCTACATTCAACATTAATTTTATTTCGTTGGAATTTTTCCGTTTAAATAAAACATGTTTATTCTTCTTCTAAATTATATTATTTATTATTATTTTACACTAAACTGCGAATTTAAACATTGTACATGTAAATACAAGAAATTAATAAATAGTCAACATGAAATATTTATTTACCTGAGACTTTTATATTAATATTTCATGTGTGATACCTTGGACTGGTACTGAAGCTAGATACTGATCATCTTGCCTTCATGTAATATAAGAGTCCAAACTTTAACTCGGCCTTCCTAGCGCAGCTGTCAACAGCAAATTTTGACAGCTATTGAGTTCAGTTGACGGTGTTAAATTTATTTAGTACATTCTTTAAAAACAATACCGTTTTTAAATTGAATTCATAAATAAAACAAATCATACATGATATTCCAAATTTTATTCAATAAAAAATTAAAGTAAGTACACAATAAATCCATCACATAGATACATAAGTGTAAAATAGGATGTAAACAAATAAACAAATGTAATAAAAAATATTATTGGTATTCAATTCAATATCCTATTAATCGATCAAAGAAAAAAATGTAAGAGGTTATTGTATCACATTTACACTTATTTCTATTAAACTATTACATTAACAAATATTAGTAGCAGAGGGTTACAAGAAAAGATTTATAACAAAAGGCGAAGAATGAGACAAATTAAAGTAGGTACACATAAGTACTGAAGTAAATAAAAATAAATTAACAGTATGTAGGAATATTATTTATTGAATTGGCTTTAACATTGTGGAATAACATATTGAATTATATAATAAAACACTTTGATTTTTGTCCACTGAGTTTATTTTATAACACGACATGTTTCGGACACGCAGTACTGCCCATCTACAGGTGTCAGGTCTGCCGCGCTTAAGATAAACGCATTAACTAGGGTTTGACGCTTTTCGAGAAAAAAGCGTTTAAAGTTTTTATTTTTATTTTGCTTTGTATCTCAGGAATTAGATAAGATACCAACATGAAGTTGTACCAAAACAAAGAAAAAAGAGTTAAAAATACTAAAAAATACCAACATATATAAAATTAAAATACAGTGTACATATAATTTTTAAAAAAGTACTCATCGCTAGCAGCCTCTAATACTTTTAGCCCACAAATACTAGTCATAAACGCACCAACTACCTTACTTGATGCATTTATGATTAGTAAATCAATTTAATCCATTTTATATAATGAGCTTATACCTCAATTCTTTAACAATACATATGATAAGTGCATCAACTACATCACATAATGCATTTATGGTAAGGATTATTATTAAGCATTATTAAGCATTATCTCAAATTGATGCTACTAATTTAAGCACGCCGCCAATAATAACCATAGAGATTGCTAGCAATAAACGCACTAACTCAAACATAGTGCATTTATGACTAAGAAGCTATTGAATGCTAGAAAAAAAGTCTGTCCTAACTACAGCTAGTGCGTTCTTGATAAGTAAAACTGCACTCGAAGTCTTAGTTGATGCGTTTTATGAATATAGAAAAACCGAGAAAATGAATAAATCATGAAATGTCACTTTGAGAAAGTTGTAGATCTCGTTTTCCTGATACCAGATAATGTAATAACTCAATTTCGACAAAAACCCTAGTTAATGCGTTTATCGTAAGCGCGGCAGAGGTCCCTGTCAGTACCTAAAACTTTTCATTGTATATTTATCTTCAGTTTTAAATTGTGGACAAAAAACAAAGTGTTTTATTTATATAATTCGGTATGTGGGAATATTTACCGAACACATAAAAACATACATACATACATTGAAGTTAAAGAACCAAGAAAAAAATCATGAAAAATTTGACTGAGAATTAATTTTAAAATTAAAAAATAAATATGAAATTATAAAATATGTATTCTGTACAAATGTACACACATTAACAGATTTACTAATATATTAAATAATCTGTGATTAACAGTAAGAAAATAAGAGAAAGTTTAACAAACTCTTAGCGAGACAGAAAACCACATAAATGATGAAAAACAAGAAGCAACGACAAAAGTATAATATAAAAATTTATAAAGTATGTATAATATATAATACAGTAAGAATCAAAAGAGAAAGTTTAATGAAGTCCTCTTGAGACAGGAAATCACACAAATAATAATACAAAGAAGTTTAAAAATTGAAGAGAATGTTGCTGACGACAGCTGCTCATCATCTAAACTTGGAAACATTATCGACTGATCAGCATCTTTTTTGTTAATCCAGTTATTTCTCACACATTTTAGAATGTGTACTGAATCAAATACAAAAAATAACGGTTTAGTATTATCACTAGGATGTGGGAATACATGATTCATTAACGGAGGAGAGTTAAAAAATGTCATAGCCTTCCTATTTATTGCGTTATTGTCGCTTACTACACAGACAACAAGAAATCCTATTGTTTCCAATCCCACGATTACACTTTTTATAAATAAATGTAATTGTTCTGCATCCATGCGTTTTACAGGCAAAATATTTACGACTTCTTTAAAGGAGTCTCTGTAAAGTAAAGTAAAGTCTCTGTATTATAAAAACATGAACGGTGGATGCAGCCTCTTCGGTATTATAAGCGGCCCCTACAATATTGCCTGCCTTATAATCCATAAACGATTCAACGTGAATTTCATCTAACATCACACATACAGTTTTATCATTGTTTGCAAGCATTGGAAATTTTCTACTAATGATAAAAATTTTTCACTATCCTGATCTATTTGCGGAGATGTCTTGAAATTAGAGCACACCTTTGCAATGTTTGCGGATATGGAAGTCAAATTTCCAGAACTCCTTAAAAATTTATAGCAATGAGGAGATATTGACCTTAAAATACTACACATAATTATTATATGTGTGTTTAAATAATTGTACGTTTTCTTATTTAAAAGATTTATCTGTTCCACAATAAAAGTAATCTTTTTTTGAGAGTCCAAATCATCCTTAAAACAAACAATCAAGTCATTTAAATCATCACAAATATTTTTTACACGGTCACTAACAGTTTTTTCAGCACACAACCCAAATAAAAATAATTTTTCCCCAATCGCCAAATCCATCGCTTGTCACTTGTATTTTTACACAGTTGTTTAAATCAATAAAACTTTTGGTTGACACATACACTTCATTTGTTGTAATGCTATTTTGAATGGCAATATTTAATTGCTCCGCTTCCTTGCGATGACTCCTTTCGGTGACACTTTCACGCAGAGATGTTGCTGGTGTAGATAAATATGAAGATAATAATTCCATCGACCCATTTATTATCGAAACCTCCCTGTCTATTTCTTCACATACCTGAAAATACAGTAAAATAAATGATTTAGTTGTAAAATCATAATGTTATAACCCTAAAAAATAATATCAAGTGTGTATAATTTCAATAATACCACGAACAGAACAATTTTTTGACTGAACATTTTTAAGGTTATGTGTCTGTTACTTTGTGATTTGTTATTTTACAAAACAAGAGTTATTAGTTGTTAAATCATAATGATGCTGATGTAACAATAAACTAGAAGTAATAACATATGAATAAACTTACCCTTGAAGATGCTGTTGGAGTAAAATCTTTTCGGCAAATGGCTTTCGTCCATTTTTTTCCTCAACTATCATCTTTGGGGAATGTAAACACGTGCACTTTTGTACTCTTTGCAGTTTGGTACACTACATTTATTGACCATATTTGAGTTTGATATTTAATAGTTTTAGTAATAAACAACACAAGCACAAAGCGAAAAAACAAACAAGCCGCCTCGGACCGCCATCGGACATCGGAGCGACCTACTTGTACCATATCACAGATTGCCGGAGAGCTTCTAGCCGTCCAGAGATAAAACACTTGTTTTATATACGTTGGCGACCTAACGCGCCACGATGCGTCCTAAAAAAGAAAGTTACGTTTAAGAAAGAGTCTTCCGATAAATATCCATGTGATAGAAAAAGACGGCTAAAGGGTCTGAGCCCAGCCTTACGTTTTTCTATGGCTCTGTCCTAATATCAAGATCAGTAAATATTTCAGCAGCCGTTACCCAAACTGATCACGCCGATCTACAATCCACTCGAGGCAGTCATAGGTGGCAAGACTTATGGAAAGCAATTTTGGACTTCTAGTTTATTTCAGGGAGCTTCCCTTTCTCGCCATGTAACACTTTTATCCGCCTTTATTATAACCCTGAGCAATCAGGGCTCACCTCAGCCAGCTCCAAGGCCAACTTAATCAGCCAGGATTCAGTGCAGAACATGAAGTCTTCATGAGTATTTGTTTAGCAGAAATTGTAGGGTTTTGAATACGATTTGCGGTATGTCATAAAATCCTACAGGTTTTTAAATGCTTGGGTACCTTATCTTTTTTTACGCGCTTTGGACGTCAGTGTCGAATTTAAAATTAATATAAAGTTATGTAATCAGTTTTAATTACGCACATTATTAATTACGTATAATCATAAATTGTGTTTTTCGATATATTTTTGGTCTTGTTTCTATGGTTCCCAGTTCATTAAAATAAATCTTCGATCACATAACAGCCTCCGTAAAGTAAGTTGAATTCGGAGATTAAAAGGTATTTCTTTTCTACATATTGTAACAAAACTCGATGTACAAGCAGGAAACAGTGAATCTAAATCGTATTTTCAAAACGATTTTGAAGAATATTTTTTTTTTATTTCAACCCTTAGTTTCCGAGAAACATTGAATAGTACGATGTTATGATTTTTTTTCGAAATTTTTTTTGCAAAGGTTATCAAATACATGAATTTAGTCAATATTGTATACTATCAAAAAGAAAACAAAATTAAATAATTGCGTTTATAATAAGAATTTGAGGCATATTTTACTTATTCTTGCCTTACTTTTGTGAGAATTTGATTTTTTATTTCAAGCTCAGTTAAAAAATCTTATTACAGGAAAACTTAAAAACAGGTGGGAATTAATTTTTATGAGTGTGGACTAGTTTATGGTCTAAATCCATATTATAAAAATGTTATGAAATCAATTACACTAGGTTAAGATAGGTTGGGTTTCCACAAAAAATAAAAAACATAAATAAGGGGGTTCTCGCAACTTACAAGATTCCAGGTGTCAATTAGGTAATTTAAAGCATTATACAGTTCATTATATGAAATTTAACTGTACGTTTATCAATGGATAGTTGGGTAATATCCCAATAATGTAAAATTAGAATAGCTTTTTTAAGCGAAAATTTATTTGACAGTAGGTAAGCAGAACTTTTTAAATTCAACAATCCACAGCTTTTTATAGGTTAATTTGTAAAGCTGGACCTCTATAAATCCAGAGAGTTAAAAACTTTTGTCGATTTTGACAGCTCTACCACGCTTTGTGAAGTATCCCCATATTACCAAAATGATCTCCTAATACGATGTAATTTCAAATGAGTTTTTTCGGGTTTAATAACGAGTTTAATTACACCTCTGGATATCTACCTTATTCTCACAGTACCTACTATTAGACAAGCAAGTTTTTTTATTTTTTTATATTAGTAAAATTTTACTTCACACTCGACTGGCGCGAGTGATTTCACTGCAACCTAAGTGTTACTTGGCCTATACTCAATCTGACAATTTTACTGAAAGGTTATGATGTAACATGTTTATTTTTCGAAACTAAGACATGTATTTTGAGTAGAATCCTTAAATTGTCGTTGTGTCTTGACGCGTCCTAATGTGTTATGAATTTTTTCAGCATTCAAATTTTTAAGGTTCGCTTATTTATCCCAATAACATTATTGGAATTTTTTTATTTCGCGGTTAGGTAAGGATGACTAATAACACGTTCGTGTCGTTTCCTCGATGCCAACCAGCTTCCTCGGCGTCCCCGGGGCGGCGCCTGCAGATGTGTGCGGGGCGCATAGCGCCTCGGCAGCCCCAAGAGCCCCCCGCTAGACGGGATTGTTACATGAAACAACCTGCACGTCTGTATCCACGCAGTAGGGCCCCTCCATGATGGCCTTCACAGGATAGCGCCACATAATTACGTGACGGTAAATAACAGTAAAACGGTTACAAGTATTTTGGTAATTTACATAATTAGTTCGGTTGATTCATTATTATTGATCCAGCTGACAAATACTTTTTTTAAACGTTATTACTCTGCGGTGCCTAATGGCTGTAAATTCCAGATCGCTAAATTCAGTTGCCCGTTTAAAGCCCTTACGTGTTATACTGAAAGTTTTTTAATGGCTATTGTAACATCCTACACTTAGTGGAAAAATAAAAGTAAACAAAAAAACGGTCTACTTCGTTGTGAGCGATCACTCCGACGCACTGACTTTTTATATAAACTTAAGGTTTTAGTAACTCTTTTCTAGATGATTTTAAGGCCTTATGTCCCAAAATTTTCTATGCATAATTTGTCACCTTTTTTAGGGAAAATTAATTATCACCAGATGTCTCTTAGCATTCAAATGTTTTAGTGCGTCAGAATATAACGTTACAACATAAACTTTGAACCAATCAGACCATGCCACTTTACGCACACATTTGAATAACTTCATATTACACGTATTATTTGGTTTATGCGTTAGTATTTAGCTAAACTTTAAACCAATCAGGCCAATTACTGTCACGCACAACATTTAAATAACTTCATATTACACATATTATTTGTTTATGTGTTAGTATTGGCTTGGGTTAGTACAGGATGCGTAAGAACAATTAATATACATTGATGATTTTTTATAGAGTATTTTTGTAAAATAAAAAAACGATGTGAATACTAAATGTTATTTCTAAGATCCCGGTTTTATTTTATATGTACGTACGGCTCACTAACGACAATTTCATTTATTATTTGACGTGCCGTAATAAGTTTTGTCTTTTTAATTGGTTAATTAATTTACTTTTAATTAAAATGAATATATTGTTTTTATAGAATAATTAATAAGTAAAATAAGTTTTAATCAAAAGAAAAATGTTTATTGAGTATGTCAAAATGTATCACTTTTTTTCTTATTATCATATAAAAAATTAATACTTTAAAACAGTATATCCCGCACTACTTACTATTAAAAAACGAAAGAAATTATCGGATCCCGAACATAGCCGTTTTCATATTTACTTTCTCTCTGTGTCGATGTGAATGGAAAAAAATAGTTTTAGAAACAAATAGATATCACATTGATGTCATGAAAAGTGCCGATATTAGACCTTCACTCTATTACGTAAGAATGTAGAGGAAGCAAAGAAGTCTGTCAGGACAGAGTGTAATGACGTTCTTATCCTCTCTGCCTACCCCTACGGAGAAATGGCGTGATGGTGTGGTTAGTTAGTTAACAACATATTTTCAATAAGAGCATAATTATTATTGTAACCTTGTTTTATTTTTATGCAAATAAAAAAATAATGTGCTATTTTTTGTTGATTGCGTTATTATTTTATTTTAAAGAACTCCTAAAATTTTTTTCAATTCAAACTCGATTAGTGATAATGAAATAGAACCAAAATCGAATTTGATGTAGGTAGTTTAAGTACAATACATTTTTGACCATCCTGTTTTCTATCCAACAAGTCTGAACATTTTCATTTTACTAATATCTGTATACTAAAATTTGCCACATTTTAAAAAGGTAAATTCTATTTACATGCTTATATTTTGTTTTCCGTTAGTAAAAAATATACCTTTTAGACGCGGGAACGCGGGACTAATTAATATTGACGATGAACTGACAAAAACGGAGATGGTCTATATGTTTGTAACCTACTTGTTTGAAATAAATCCGCATTATTATTACTATTCTGGTTAATTTATAGAGCGCCCGTTTCGTATAAATAAACTTCAAGGTAAGGGCGTTCTATCATAATCTTACATCTGCCATCTACCTACTTATTTGAAATACTACAACATACTAACTAACAAACTAACCATCACGCCATTTCCCGAAGGGGTAGGCAGAAAGGATTAACGCCACACCACTCTGTCCTGGCATACTTCTCTTGCTTCCTCCACATTCATACATTTTTCTCATGCACGCACATCGATTATTCCGACTTCTTACATGCCCACTTTCGGGCACTTTTTTAACTTGATCATGCCATGTTCTTTCTCGGCCTTCCTCGACTTCTACATCCAGGCACAGTCGCATCATATATTTTTTTTAGCCGTTCTTTCATCATCCATTCGCTCTACATGACCGAACCAACGTAAAAAGACCTTCTTAATTTTGTCGATAAAGCTTATCTCAGCCTTGCATTCTACTCTATTTCAACATTAGTGCACCTATCATGCATAGTTTTATCCACACATTCGCCTGAGCAGATCGCATTTCAACTGCATTCAATCTACTTTCATACTACTTTCCCTTATCCGCACCCAATGGTGCATAGGCACTTATTGGTACAAGTGCAGTGTCTCATGATCATTTTATTACATGAAAGGTAGGATGATCAGTCTTTACGCGTCAGTATAAGTCGCGTCATGTAAAAAAGAACTCTGGCGGTCAAGCTGCGCACTAGCGAATTAGGCGATTATTTCGGTTTTTATTTGCGACGCGGGGTATCACACATGAAATATAAATGTGAAAATCACATTTAAATAAATATTTCATCGTCGACCCCCTACGGAATCGAACCCGCGACCTCATGCGCGGTAGCCAAATGCACTAATCACTATGCTACGAGGCGGACACAGAAGAGTGGAATAATAATAATAATCATAATTATTATTATTATTCACAGTCGTCTGGAGTGTTGTGTTGCTCGATATTTTACTAGGCTAGGTCTAGCTACAAATGGAAACGCAGTGTTCAGCAAATTTTACGTTTATACAAAAAAGCCAAATTTACTTTTAGCAATGAATAGTTGGTGATGTGCGTAACAAAACAAACCCTTTTTAAATATGAAAACTACAAGTTTCACAAGATGATACGAGTTTTAGTAACGCACGTGCATTTTTATGAGCCGAAATATTTTCTTGTTTTTTATTTAATAAAATAAGCTAATAAAATATAATTAAATATGTATTTGGTGAATTATTCTATTGAAATGATTACTATTTAGTGAAACATATCCATATATCTCCAATACAAAATACAATGTATGTTTAGTCATCAAAAACGTATATAAGTATAAGTTTCACCATGCGTTTACGAGGGTGAATAGTCACGTGATCTAAGAAAAAATATGTACTGCAATAGACTGAGTTCTACGTGCGCGCAATAAATGAAGCAATCCGCGGTCCATTGCATAATTCAATAATAAATATATAAATTATTATGGTACACCAAAAACTGTTTAGGAATTCGCCAGAACGAGCGTAAAAAAACGTCCAATTTAATTCATCACAATATATATTGACGCCGTGCTCCCAATAAATGAAGCAGTTAACGGTCTTGCAGTATATTACAATATTAAATGGTGTTGGATTATGTATGGGAACCTATTGGATTGTTTCGCCATAACCATTTAGATAAACTACTATCTTTTTCAAATTCGCGGTATAAATTATTTCTCAAAACATAAGTTTACTGTAAATGCTAACCGATAATGTACCTAAAAAGTTTTTCATTTTTGTATGGAAAAAAACAGTAATGGGACTAGAGCCTATAGTATTTAACAATTATTTTAAATTTAATGTAAAACATATGGGCATTAAATCTAATAATAAATTTAAATAAAAATTAAATTAATGAACAAAAAATATATGTATATTGCAATAGGTATAGTAGCGATTGAATTAAAGACTTAATAATAAAAACATTGTTAATAACTTTTTATATTGCGTATTTAACAAACAGTATAAAGTATGATATGTTGAATCAATAGACCAATCAAGATTCCAATAATAAATTATTATACACATTGTTAAGAAAACATTTTTCTTAGAAAGTAACGATTTACTTAATTTTGTAGGATGGAGATGAAAACTTACATGAAGAGCCTGCAAAAGGCAACATTATAAATATTTAGAAAGTTGCGGTAGAAATCATGAATCTTGTAAAGGGAAAAGCAGAACTTAAGTGTTGAACACCTAAGTCTAAGTAATAGTCCTTATTTTTGAACTACTTCCCCTCCGTAACAGGTTTCCCCGCCAAAAATCGGTAAGAGTATGCAAGAATACGTTCGTTGCCCGGATATTGAACCTATGTTTCTTTATCCCTAGCTTGAATAGATAGCGAAAACGATTATTTAACTGTTAGTTTTGTATTCAGCTGTATTGATACGGTGGGACATAGCAATTGAGTTGCATTATTGCTCAAATAAATATTGAATCAACTTACAAAGGTGGTTTTCTAAGTTTAAAAAATAAATATATTATTATGTTTAAGCAATCGTTAATAAGCCATAAATGAAATAACGTTAAGTTTATCAAATTTTTATGAAAAGAGATGAGGCAGAATTATATTTTCAAATCCAAGAATAATGGATATTCGAGAGCTTATGATCTGTCAGGGCGGATTGAGTGGGCACTTTATTACGACAATTGGTCCCCATCCGCTTATTAGCAATATTCAAACCAGTGATCTTTTGTTTATATTTGATTTATTTGATCTAAATAGTACTACCAATTTTTTTTTAGGTACTGGCCCTAATATAAACAACTGCTTATTATTTTTCAAATAGAAAAGCCTTTAAAAAAATAATTATTTAATATTACTTGCAAATATATTTCTTAATCCTAAAGCATTATTATACAGACACTCTTTTTTTTTTTTTTTTTTGATCTATTGCCTTGGTATTTCTGCACCTCTTCTGCTCTGTGCATTACTTGATTTTGTACTTTGTATAATGTTACGCATAGAATCATCGCTCCACCGCTAGATGAATAAATCTCCATCTAGCCATTGATAATTGAAGTTAAGTTAAAACATAACCTAACCCGTCTGAATAATCCAGACTTGGTACAAGTATAATAAAACAATTTTGACCCAAAAAAAAAAATGGGGTTTGTCATGAAGTTGTATTGGAAAAAGAACATATTTATAGAATTTTCCATGCGGAAGAGTTTCAACACTCTAAAGATTTTCACAGCTTTTTGATACAATCAAAACGTTACCATTTTTTGGAATTAACAGATTAATACTATGTACTCTTGCAACAAATGGTAGTGGTTAATTTTATAACAGTTTAGCCTATGTATTTCAGATCTTACTTTTAATTACACTGTATGTGTAAATTTTGGAATTGATAGGTTCTTCGTTATTCAAGAAAGTGGACCAGACTGGTGAAGAATGTGGGAAGCTAGCATTGATTTATTAACTACAGCTTAATATGAACTCGACCAAAACCTCCAAACTCCGCCATAACCGTGTTTATATTTCTTAAACCGCCGGCCGGTCGACACAAAATTTTTCTTTCTAAATAATTACGAACAAGCACTCCACAAAGAAAAAAATAGTCAATTTAGTATGGAAAATGTCATAACGATCACTCATAAGGATCGGTTATATTGTACTACGTTAACTAGTTTCCAATCACTATATAGTATTGCCCATAAACCTATTGCGGGTTGACCGAGAAAAGCAGCAAACAAGGACTCTAAATGCTCGACCCGTTGCTAAACTGTATTCGTGTATGGGACTTATAACATAAGTAAGCTTACACTCATGTCATTAATTTTTCTAAGCCATAACATTTAATTCTGCAAGCAGATCTAGTGTATTTAATAAATCATGATAATAGGTTCTTTTAAAGAGTGTATGTAGGGTTGTATTGTCCCCATTACATACACCTTATACACGCACCATGTTTTCCTCTCATTACATAGAGCACATCATCTTCCAAAGATAACAGGCATCACTATAGTTGTCTTGATAAGTCCATTGTCCTTTTATTCATTAATTGTAATTAGTGAAATATACCAACTGTACTGTACCGACAATTTGCTCTCATGATAACCCCCAGTATGAGTTTGATCCTTCTATTTTGTTTTATGTATCAAAACATGTGTAACATAAATCCAGTTATTTTACCTTCCATTCACTACGATCACAATTTAACAAAACTATTCGCTGCCAAACTCCAGATTGATAGTTTTCTGGTAGACGTCAAACTTCAACTGAGGTCCGAGACAAAGCACTTTTATGTGATGGAATTTCCAAAACTATATGACCAAATTCATTTTCACATAAGATCGCCTGGCTTAGAACTCTCCAACTTTGTTGGAGATGAACAGAAATACAATTATCTCCTTCTCATCATGGTGTTCAACGTCTTCAGCCTATAAATAACATATTCGGAAATTAAATAGAGTTATTGAGATCTACGACAAAAGTTTCCTAAGATGTAAAAAGCGTTATACTAGCCTAACATCAGCAGAAATGTTGATATTTTTTATTTTTTTCAAAAGAAAATTTTTTGTTTACATAGATTACATTAAACACATATGTGTACATTAAGAAAATATATAAACAATTTACCCACCAAAGCAAGCCTGTTTTTATCAATTACTGTAAAGTCGATAACTTTCACGTGGCAAAAGAGAAAAATAAAGTCATGTACAAACATGAATTCTAACAGATAATAACAAATAGAAAAAAAGAAAGGAATACAAGATATTGGTATCTTTATACCGAAGAGAAGAGTCAATTAATTATAATATATAAGATTAAAAAGCAGACGTATATGTTATGCCTTAAGAGTTTTTAGAAATCTTTATACTTTAAATACTTAAAGTAATGGGAATATGCAAAGTTAATTAGTATTAGCAACGCTAGCACTAGAGTGTTTAAAGATCTGCATGGTCATTTTTTGTTTATTGAGTAAATAAGTAGTTTGCAACTTTTAAAACATGAATCTTTTTTTAAAATGTGATTTTTCACATGAATAATGTTATATTGTCAGCAAACATAACTGTCAAAAAATAGCTCTGTTGTAATGAAAATTATGTAATTTAGCAACTTTGTAGTATGGCGACAATAGTGATTCCTTATGTTAGTTCTGAAGCATCTGTGCTTCAGAATTTAGTAATTATCAAAATGTGCTGAAAGTAATATCATTCTGATTACTTTGTTCACTTGGGTGATTACATAAAAAGCCTGGGACCGCTATGCACCAAGATGGGATGCAGGGAAAATTAAGTCAGATAGTATTATAGGAAACTGGTATGAACTTATGACAGATCCATACTTACTATTCACTGTAATAAAATGATCAAGAATACATGCAACTAGTGTGTACCATGCAGTGGCCCATGATTTATGCAAATAATACATATGGGTTTCAAGGGTTACATCCTAGAGAAGTACTATATTAGTCAGATAATGCACATAAAAATTGCCTCGAATTTTATGCTTTCAGAATTTGTAATTCAAAGTAAGTGGAAAAATAATAACAATAGTAATTATCGAGTGAATGCATACTAGGGATTTAGGCTTTTCATATAAATCTTAAATCTTCAGTCGTTTACCTTAGTCCTCCCTGGTCTCCCTTACGTCTTCTCAAATGCAATAATTCTTTTTTTATAAATTATCAATTTACAACGCATTCTGGAATCCCTACAAAAAGCGCTGTATATTCTAATAAAATAACAATCTTGGTATAATGTACTATTTAAATATAACTTAATCTTGATGATTATACTTGATTTGAAAGATTTATTTTATTCATATTAGAGAACATACATCTTAAATGAGAAAATAAGACAAAACCAAGTTAACTGAATTTACATATTGAAGAGCCAATTACAAGTTTCCTGTAGTTGATAACAGTGCAATAAAAGCCACCAAAATTGACCTCCATAGTGATTAGCGAACACCGGAGCATTCCAGTTTTCCAGAATTGAAGCGGTTTATAAATTTTCTACAACCCAAAGCTATCATACCAACAGTGCCAGGAAAAGGCGGCTGTGAGGGGATGCAGGTTAGTGAAAGCTACAAATTTGTACAGGTTTCTATAATAATAATACTAAGCTCAAATTGTCGACACCTACATTAAGAAAAGTGAACCATACACAGGGCTGCCAGTACAGTATAAAAATTACATGTCTCTTCGTTTGTTAATAAGAATTTGTCTTCTTTGAATCTGGCTGCTTACGCCATATTATAATTCTTCAAATATATTTTTTTACAATTTGACATCTCACGGAGGCAGAATTTGGAAGGAATATGGGATTATCAAGGCGTTAACAGGGCTTATAGACATTCAATGGCTGGGTTAAGTGGCAACTTGATGTATTACAACATTCCCCATTCACCTAGTACTTTTAAACCCTATCTGCCAAACAGAAAATGGCCGACGCTTTACAAGTGAAATCTCTTTTCCATCGAGAAAATTCAAAAATTTTAGCAGACAGGGCAAAGCCTTGTAAACGCCTAGAATGTTTCGGAAAATGCTCCCCAAATTGGGAATCCTTTTTAGGGTGCACGGGGGGAATTTTGGGTTTTTAATTTCCTCGGCTAAATTTGGTCGGCAGAAAAAAAATCCTCCTCAGGGAAGTTCGCTGGTTCGGGTGAAACCAAGTGCTACGCTCTCACGGGGATAACCAAAAGGGATTTCAAGAAGGGGGGCCGCCTGCCGTCTGCAATGGAAAAGTGGTTTTTGATTTACAAGGGCCCTCGGGTATTTATTTCATTAACGGGTCGGTTAAAATCAAACGTTTCCCCCCTCTACATCACTACGGGCGGGAGAAGGAAGGGGTTTCCCCTCTAACTAGGCTTTCCGTTTTGGAGCCGGGCCGCGCTGGGAGCGTGGGGACGACGGG